>JADBJO010008543.1:65501-88001 GCA_016801955.1 Conus betulinus
ATAACATCAAGCGGGTCATGAACAATCAGGAACAACACGTGACTCCTCCGCGTGTGGAGTGTCAGAGAAGCAGCAAGAAGAGACTGTTGAAGATTGTGTCAACAGATGTGTAGACATTTTCACTAAAAAGCTGGGGGTACCTGTGACAGCCAACCATGTGGAAATAGCACATAGAGCGGAAAGGCAACTGGAGGGGGCGGTAGACCAAGGCCTTCTCTTATCCGTTTTTTCTCCCGCAGACAGAGGGGACTTGTGTTTGCTGTGCGTTAAAAACTAAAAGAATCTGGTGGGAAGGGGGAAACTTGTCAAAAATTGGATGGTCGAATGTGAAATGTTGAGACGTGTGCATTTGTGTGTATGTGTGTGTCGGGGGGGAGACGGGGGTGGGGGGGGGAGAGTGAGGGGAAAAAGTTGTTTCATTTTATAATATATGATTTTGATATTATATGATATGATATATGATATTGTAGGATATTATATGATTTTCCCGATGTGACAAAAACTCAAATTACTGTGACAACTCTTTGTTTGCGCGCACGCGCATACATTGGCACGTCAGCTGCCCCATGCGTGGGCCCACGTGCTGGCACGCACACATGCTCATGTCAGTATGACTGATGGAACTGCTCTGTGTATTTTATGTATTGAAAATTGATTGTATGCTCATGTGGCTAGCGAAACTGCATAAGAGGATTGAACAACATCAACTTAAATGAAGTGGAATCTTTGTTAACTTGTAGTTGATGTGACGAACTCCAAGATTTACAAGTATCTGATACTGATGTGGGTAAAGTGCTGGTAAAGGAAGGGAGGATATAAGATTGTTAAAATTTGCTCTTCCTTTGTGTGTGTGTGTGTTCTTGTTGTTGTTGTTTTATTTGTTTCATGTTGGGGAAGGGTAGTGCGGTGTGGGTGGGATTCGATGTGTGATGCTTAGAGGGGGATGGATAGTATTATCAGCATGATGGATAGTATTATCAGCAATGATATGATTTGAAGTATTTTTTTTTGTTTTTTGCTTTTGCTAAGTTGACTTGTGCTGCCATGTGAGCAGTGACGGATTATGTGTGCCCGCGTGCTGGCGCGTGTGCTTGCAGATGTGTGCATGTGCGAGCTCGCATGCGGGGACACATACAATATTTGGGCCACCAGACACAGGTCCACAACCATGTGGTTATATCGTTACAGCCCATGCACATAGTGGTCAGTCCGTTTCATTTGGCGAAGGGGCCACCTGGCAGAGGAGACACTGCACTGATGTGGAGTTACTGTAGTGGTGTTCAGTGATCCCTGTGAGGGGTCAGAATAGGTCAGCTGGTAGAGCAAGAATACACAAAGTACAAAGCAAATACTACGTCTTTCGACTGTTTGATCCTCTTCGGGCAAGACAAATGTCATTGAAATATTTTTTCTATATCAGTCACCAAAAACCATTCCAAATCCATCCATCTCACAATTCCTGCAGCTATAATCTCACTGATCCAACAGCATATTGTGTCCCATGTGATTCAGAGTTCATTAAATAGAAATGACTATGATGAACTAATACAAAATGAGATAAGATGATGTTGTTTATAGCCCAGCCGACCGCTACAAAATGAGAAAAAAGTCACAGAGATCCATGAGACTGTACAGTGTGAATTGTGTCCTCCCTCCCCCCCCCCCCCCCCCAAAAAAAAAAGATTAATAAGGATGAATAAGAGGGACTTTTATTAGATTATTTTATACAAATACACGCAACATTATACTACAACAGCTGAAAACAAAGAAAACAAAACAAACCAACTTATGCACACATATAATCTCCACCCCCACCTCTACCCCTCTTCACTTATCTGTCCACTCCAGCTCCCATCGCAACTGTCCAACCATCGACCCCCCCGCCAAATCTGTGACTATAAATGTTCAGATGTTAATGAAATAAGGCATGAGAGAAGCAAGAAGTATGTTGTTAGGAACATGAAAATCGCTGGGAAAACAGTAATAGTAGTACAAATAATGTTTGTTTTTTACTTTATGTTTGCTGCAAATTCACTTTAGTGTCTGCTGTACATTCCATGCTTTTTTTTCTTTGTAAGTTTAAAATTATGTTTGCTGTAAATTCAGTCAGTGTCTGCTGTACATCCTGTGTTTGTTTTTGAATTATGTTAACTGTAAATTCAGTTAGTGTGTGCTGTACATTCCATCTTTATTTTTCCCCACCACATCTGATTTTGTAGAACAAATTCCATCAGATGCTTCCGTTTACTCTGCTGAACTCACAGCCCTGGTTTTAGCATTGAAGATAATTTCTCAATCCACAAACAAGAACTTTCTGTTTTTGTCGGATTCTCTGTCAGCTTTGGAGGCCATAGCTGGCCATAACCTCCATCATCCCAAACTTCTACACTTTTTTTAAAAAAACTTTCTACTAAGTTGAAAGTAGAAGGTCACAACATTGTTCTGGCTTGGGTTCCTGGTCATGTTGGCATCGGAGGGAATGAAACGGCTGATCGTTTGGCCAAGAATGCCACAACAGGGAAACTGTCTAACCTGTCTATCCCGTACTCAGATCAAAAACCCAAAGTTATGTTTATTTGCTGTGAATGTGTGTGACCACAAATTAATTTCTCAAATTGAGATAATAAAGTTTACTTGACTTGACTTGACTTGACTTAATGATTATGTCACAGACTCTGGCTAGAAGAATGGTTCTTGCAGCTGGATAACAAACGATTGAAAATCTGTTCAAACCTGAAAGAGCTTTTTCCATTTTCTAGAGGCTGCTGGTAAGATGAAACAGTCTTGTGCCGCTTGCACACAGGCCATTCGTTTTTTATACCCATTCTGGGGGGCCAGAATAGTTCAGTTGGTAGAGTGCCAGACTCATGATCCTGGGGTTGCGAGTTCGAATTTCGGTACAGGGGGATTTTTCACTCAGAGTTAACATTGGTTCTGACTCCATTCCCCATACAGCCCTTCAAATATGACTATAAACTGAGGTTCCATGTGTGAACGCACACACACAGCATCTTGCACACACGTAAAATCCCATCACCAACTTTCGGAAGAGAAGGCCGGTTTGGCCGTTGGTATGGATGACGCATTACACATAGCATGCACCTTCCCTGAAGATGGAGTATGGCTGCCTTAATGGCAGGATAAAAAACGGTCATATACACGAAACTCCACTGCCTGTCTATACAGGCAGTGTCCGCAGGAGTATCGGCCTGCGTACGCAGAAAGAAAGAAAGAATACCCATTCTTATCTTTTAAAAGATGGAGAAGCTCTGTGTTGCATTCCATGTCATGTTCCACTCACAGTGAGACATATTCTTTTAGATTGTTGGGACTTGCACGATGGTGAGACATAAACACTTTACAGCAGACTTCATGAAGACACTGTTCAGAGATGTCCCACCTGATGCGAGCTTTGAGTTTCTGAAAGAAATCAACATCTTTCATCTGATCTAGGATATTACAGAAGAAAGATTTTTTTAGCGAAGTTTCTGGTATGCTTTTAGAAGATGTATTTTAAAGAGATCTGTGAAGGGGGTTGTTTTTTTTTTTTGTTGTTGTTGTTGATGACGTGTCAGTTGATATTAACGTGGTGACAGCCCTTATATGGCCCTTTGCGATCAGCTGGGCAATAAGCAACTTTACCATTAACCCACATACAGCTACCCACCCATAACTACTATCATCACCATCACCACCCATTAGAGTCGTTTTATGTATTTTTTTTTCCACACTAAGCACTATTATCAATCCACCACAATCACTACCATCCCTAATATATCATACTGTTGTACAAAAAAAAGCTTCAAACCCGATTGTTTCACATTCCCCCCCCCCCCCCCCCCCCCCCCCCCCCCCCTCTTTCCCTTTCACTATTTCCTCTTTCACTATTTCCTCTCTCGTGATCCCCGCCTGGGTGGCCTCGTTTCCATCCGGTGGCCATTTTGATCGTGAAGCGAACAAATAGGAGAAGTTAATGATTTCTCGTTTTCGTTTTCACAGTTAAATGTTATTTGTTTTCGCCTGAAGAAGACCCAAGAGGTCGAAATGCATTGTGTCTTGTCCTGTGCAATGTTTGTCTGTGTCCTTGGCGGTCAGTAACCCCCTCGTTTTCTAAATTTGTCTGAATTGTGCTTCATTTGCCGCCCTCAGTCACTCCATTTTGAAACTTAATTTTTTTTTTAATTATGTTTACTGTAAATTAAGTTAGTTAGTGTCCGCTGTACATTCCATGTTTGTTTTTATTTTCAAATTATGTTTGCTGTAAATTCAGGTAGTGTCTGCTGTATTGTACATTCCATGTTTACATTTATTTTTGAATTGTTTACTGTAAATTGAGTTAGTGTCTGCTGTACATTCCATGTTTGTTTTTATGTTTACTTTCTGTTTACTTTAGATTCAGTTAGTGTCTGCTGTAATTCTCTTGGTTTTTTTAAATGGTGTTTACTGTTAATTCAATTAGTGTCTGCTGTACAGTCTATGTGTTGCTTGCTGAAAATGTAAGTTTGTTTGCTTTAAGTTCACTTTTGATTTGATTTGATTTCAATTTTCAATACCTGTTTTGACAGAAGAGTATTGCAGCAGATGCACTGCTGAAAAAAAAAAAAAATTGTGTGCAGGGGAAAGGGCAGATGCATGAAGGTTGGACGGATGGTGTGGCGTCCATGGAACAGTTCGGAGAAGTAAGTCAGATTAGGTTAGGAAGATGTGTGCAGAACTTTGTTTTCTCCTTGTGTATCTCTCTTCCCCATTAATGGAACCAAACAAATGGGAAAATATTCCCTTTTTAACTCTGTAGCAAAAAGACAGAACATTATTAACAGATTTCAAGAAACATTAAGACCATTCGCCAGTTTTTGTCACGGGTGCATGATGAATTTGTGGCCTACTTACCAAGCAACACATATAAAAGAATTGACTGAGAACAGTTGAGAGTCAAACAGTTAGACTTCACCAGGCGAGTACAAATGCCAGTCCAAAACTGGTCTGTTTTTTCATCGCATGGTGCGCGTGTGCAGCAAACTTCACGTAGGCTGCTAATCGCTCACTGCTGTCGCTCACAAGAACATGATGTAAAGAAAAAACCAAGCATTATTTACAGCTCGTAAACTGTTGTTGAAGTCTGTATTTTTCATGCTGTTCCAATATTAAGTTAGCCACTTTTTGGATATACACACTCACATACGCACGCGCATGTATGCACGCACACAAGCATGCACTCTCGCACATACACACACATGCACACATTTAGTCACTCACACACACACACACACACACACACACACACACACTGACAGTGACACACACACACACACACACACACACACACACACACACACACACACACACACACACACATGCATGCGTGCATGCATGCACATCCTCAGGTGTCTGATTCAGCATTTCATGATTCGTGTGTGCAGGAGTTCTGCGAGGTCAGAGGGAGAGCCAGTGAACCACCCTGAAACTTAGTGTGAAAGCTGGCCTTCAGCAAGTCTGCTCACTTTGTGTGTTGGCTTTCTTTTTCTACTGTACTACTAAGTGATTTTGTGTTGTTTTCAAAAAATTGAAAATCAGATGTCAGTAAGACTTCAGTTGGAACTTGTACAAAATGTATTTCTCATGAAAGGTACCTTTTATAGTTCATCCCAGCCAGCTTTAAGATAAGGAATGTTTGAAACTGAGGAATACAAAGGTTGAACTCTTTCCACACCTGGTGGTCCAGAGGAATGAGAAGGTGGAACTCTTTTCCACACCAGGTGGTCCAGAGGAATGTGGAGGTGGAACTCTTTCCCACACCAGGTTCCGAGGAATGAGAAGGTTGAACTCTTTCCACACCAGGTGGTCCAGAGGAAGAAGGTTGAACTCTTTCCACACCAGGTGGTCCAGAGGAATAAGAGGGTGGAACTCTTTCCACACCTGGTGGTCCCGAGGAATGAAAGGTGGAACTCTTTCCACACCAGGTGGTTCAGAGGAATGTGGAGGTGGAACTCTTTCCACACCAGGTGGTCCAGAGGAATGAAGGGGTGGAAGTCTTTCCACACCAGGTGGTCCAGAGGAATGTGGAGGTGGAACTCTTTCCACACCAGGTGGTCCAGAGGAATGTGGAGGTGGAACTCTTTCCACACCAGGTGGTCCAGGGGGGTGAACTCTTTCCAGGTGGTCCAGAGGAATGTGGAGGTGGAACTCTTTCCACACCAGGTGGTCCAGAGGAATGTGGAGGTGGAACTCTTTTCCAGAGGAATGAGGGGGGTGAACTCTTTCCACACAGGTGGTCCAGAGGAATGTGGAGGTGGAACTCTTTCCACACAGGTGGTCCAGAGGAATGTGGAGGTGGAACTCTTTCCACACCAGGTGGTCCAGAGGAATAAGAAGGTTGAACTCTTTCCACACCAGGTGGTCCAGAGGAATGAAGGGGGTGGAACTTGTTGCACAACAGCTTTTCCAGGTCGTTTTCAGACTTTAAAAAAATTAAATAAATGTTTTCAGTTAACTTCAGATTTCTTTAGAGATGTAAAAATATGAACAGGGAAAAATGATTTATATGACTGGACCTCAAGTAACATAAGAGCATTTCAAACCACAGCTTCAGAAACGAATCATTTCAAGCTCATTGTCTTCCACATTGTCAGGATGCATGTCATATTCCATCGTGCTGTTTGGATGAAAACTTAAATGAGGATGATTCCATGAGGATGGGAGATAGGAGTGATGAAGGCAGAACTCATTGTCGGAGGAACAGACAAGGATGCGTGTCCTGATATATAACTGAGTTGGTCTCTTTATTTGAAAATTCAGCATACCCATTCCTGCGGTAATTGCTTGGTTGGGGTCAACTGATGTGGAAGCTGGAAACTGATGGCCTTTTAGCCAGTGAACAGTGCAGGTTCCGGAAGTACCACTCGACAGTTGACCATTAATTTTAGTTGCAAAGTGAAACGACTGCAGGCGGAAATCTGAACAAATCTTAAATAAATGTCAGCGAACCGCCCAGAGAAACATGGACAAATGAGTCACAAGACAAACCACAACGCGTTTCGACCTCTTAGGTCTTCTTCAGGTGCAACAAAAATGAAACAAATAACGAAAATTCACTTAGCTTTGATCGCTTCTGTGTTCAGCGCAAGGAAGAAGTCGTTGAATCAACGACTTCTTCCTTGCGCTGAACACAGAAGCGATCAAAGCTAAAGTGAATTTTCGTTATTTGTTTCATTTTTGTTGCACCTGAAGAAGACCTAAGAGGTCGAAACGCGTTGTGGTTTGTCTTGTGACTCGTTTGTCCATGTTTCTCTGGGCGGTTCACTGACATTTATTTAAGATTCATTAATTTTAGTCCATCATCTGCCATCCACCATCTGCAACGCCTTCATCAATAAACAGCATGCGGTCGCTATCTTTTTTTTTGTCTTGGAAAAGTGTATGACACCACTTGGAAATCTGGAATCCTTATGGATCTTTATAAACTTGGTTTTCATGGTCATCTGCCTTTATTTATTCAAAACTTTCTGGCTGATCGGCAGTTCCAAGTCCGTGTTGGCACCACGCTGTCTGACATCCATGGGCAGGAGTTGGGTGTACCTCAAGGGAGCATTCATTCTCCTGCTCTTTTCAGCGTCAAAATCGACGACATCGTGAAATTGGAAAACCAGGGTTCTGCGTCCCCTCTGTTTGTTGATGACTTCTTTGCTGTGCACAGTTGGATCCTCTTATGCCAGCATTCAGCATTGACTCCAACTTTGTGTCAAGAAGATTCAACAGTGGGCCAAGGAAAACGGGTTTACCTTTTCAAGTACCAAAACTCGGTCAATCTGTTTCCATAGTTTTCGCCAGTTTTTTTTTTGCTGATCCTGAAACTCGTCTGACAAGTTCACCATTCCAGCTGTGAAAGAAGCAAATTTCTGGGTATTATTTTTTTTTTTACAAAAAAATGAACTTTAAAAGTCATATCCAACACCTATAAACTTCATGTCAGAAAGCACTGAACATTCTGCGAGTGATGGCACACACAGATCGGGGCGCTGACAAGGAAAAACTCCTCCATCTTTACAGGGCTCTGATCCGCTCCAAACTGGACTATGGTGTGTCGTATACGGCTCAGCCAGATCATCCTACCTGAAAAGTCTAGATCCTATCCACCGTGAAGGGCTTCGATTGTGTCTGGGAGCATTCCGCACCCACTCCTGTTTATAGCCTGTATGCCGAGGCAGGAGAACCATCCCTCTCAAATCGTCGACTTAAACTTGCGTTGAATTACTGTCCGAGTCTCTCTTCTGAACTTCAAAACCCTGCATATGACCGTGTTTTTGACCCCAAGTTCCAAAAGAAATTTGATGACCACTCCAGTTCCATTCCATCCTTGGGAATTCGTCTTCTTCCCACATTTGAAAAAAAAGCAGATATTGATCTGGGAGTAGTTTGTGATTTTGCTAAGTTTCCATATGACCCACCATGGACTTACTTCATTCCAGAGATCTGGTTTGAATTGGCCTCGTACCATAAAGATTCCACTAGTTCCTTAGCATACAAGTCCATTTTTGCCGAACTGTGTATTTTTGCTGAAATGTGTCCTAAGTTTCCGTCCCACAAAAGAATTTTCACTGATGGTTCCAAATCTGAGGAGGGACTTGCTTCTGCTGTGTTTTGTGCAACAGATCCCCCTCAGAGATGTTCTGAACATATTCCAACTGATAGCTCCATCTACACTGCTGAACTGACAACCTTGGTCCTGGCTCTTACAGTGGTCTGTGAATCCAGACTTAAAGATTTTCCTCATTTTATCAGACTCCCTTTCTGCTTTGGAGGCCATTGCCGGCGTAATCTCAAGCACCCTCAGCTGCTGAAAGTTTTTTTTTAACTGTACACCTCTCTGAAATCAGATGGATACAACATAGTTTTCGCTTGGGTTCCCAGCCATGTGGGCATTCGAGGCAACGAGGTGGTTGATCAACTTGCCAAGAGTGCCACAAAGGAAAAGTTGAGCAGGTTGTCTATTCCTCACACTGATTTGAAACCCAAAACACAGGCTTATGTCAAAGACCTCTGGCAAGAGGAATGGAACTCGCAGATGGACAACAAACTATGTAAGATCCGTCCAAACCTGAAAGAGTTTTTACCATGTTCCAGAGGTGGCCGTAAAGACGAAACAGTCTTGTGCCGCTTGCACACAGGCCACTCGTTTAAACCCATTCTTATCTGTTAAAAGGTGAAGAAGCTTTGTGGTGCATTCCATGTCATGTTCCACTCACAGTGAAACATATTCTTTTTGATTGTTGGGACTTGCACAATGTGAGACATAAACACTTTACAGCAGACTTCATGAAAACCCTGTTCAGAGATGACCCACCTGACGTGATCTTTGAGTTTCTGAAAGAGATTAACTTTTTTCATTTGATCTAAGATTTTACGGAAGAATGATTTTTAACGAAAATTCTGGTACATTTTAAGGAGGTGTGTTTTAAAGAGATGTGTGAAAGGTGGTTGTTTTTTTGTTTTTTTGTTTTTTTTTTGGGGGGGGGGGTATAATTGATGACTCTAGTTGATTTTAATGTGGTGACAGCCCTGATATGGCCCTTTACGATCGGCTGGGCTCTAAGCGACATTACCTTACCTGTCGTTGTGCAGACAGTGTAGCAGTGGACCTGGAGATTTCTGACATTTTGTTGGTCAGTTTACTCAGAAAGCACCCCAGCGCTCATCATCTCGTGTTTGTTTCAGGGTCATGCAACCATGGAACGTGGACATCGTCCGAACAGACTTCGACATCTACATCAGATCATCCATCATTCAGCTCCAATCCTCATATGTTTAGGCAGTTCACTGAACAACATCTACTACTGTGTCAAAATCTACAACAGATTTTTTAAGGATTTTTTTTCCAGATTAAACATGAAATTTGGACTTCTATGGAAAGTGAAAATGTAGTCTTCAGATGGACAAGGTTCTCCAGTTTGACAAGATTTTGGGAGGTGGGAGATGTGTGTGCTTTGCCTTTTCTTTTCTTTTAGTTCTAGATTGTCTTCTGTACCCCAGCTCACCGTCTCTGCTCACCACATTCCTATGGCAGTGTGGTAGACCATCGTGAGAACGACAGGTCAGTGAGCCTGCAGACAACTGGCATGGGATGATCATGATCGCTGGGATGTTTTGATTAACTTGCGTCATTGTTTTAACAAATCTGTTCTTTTTGTTTGATGTATGGAAAATGTTTCTTTGAAAGCAAACTTTTGATGTAAGGAAATGTTCTTTATCATAGGAAATGGATATATTTTATTTGTGTATATTAAAGATGATGAGTCGTCATAGGAAAGGATATATTTTATTTGTGTATATTAAAGATGATGAGTCGGTGGGACAAGACATCCTGCAGAAGTACGGTGGCCATCTTGTAAAAATGTCAGTGTAGAAATGCGATGATTGTTTTCATATGTTTCCATTTCATTTTGTGTATCATACACCTTCAACAGAGGCATAAATAGCTATGACCAGTCTCTCTCTCTCTCTCTCTCTCTCTCTCTCTCTCTCTCTCTCTCTGTGATCTACAGACACTAGAAACTTCTGTCCAGGAAAGTCTAAACGACGTGTCAGACTGGTGTCATTCAAACTCAATGGTCATACACCCAGCCAGAACCAAATATATGATTATAGCTACCCTCCAAAAACACCAGTTGACTCCTCTTTGCCTAAAACTTCAGTTGAATGGCACTTCTGCCAAGCAGGTAGGTGAGCATTGTGTCTAAGGGTTAACGATAGATAAAGAATTGAAATCGCAATCTCATCTCAATAATGTATGCAAGGTAGTCTCAAAACACCTTTTCCTCTTATCTCAATTAAAGTGCTATGTCAACAGTAATGTGCTTAAACTTTTCTTCAATGCACACATAATATCACATATCAATTACGCTTCAACAGTGTGGGACGGGAGTAGTGACGTCCACAAAAAAAGGCTGAATTCTCTCCATAGACATGCAGCAAAGCTACTTGATCCAGCTGTATCTCTAACAACGGACGAAAAATTAAAAGTGCAGAAATATTTCCTCTGAATAGGCATTGGAATTCAACAAGGCATCATTTATGTTTACAATCTTGACAGATACTATGCCATGTTATATCAGTGCCCTTTTTTCAAGATCGAACAGCTTTTTTGGCTCGACGAAATTCCTTCTTCCCTACTGTCATGGCCCCAGTGTAGACCATGGTTTGGTTATTGTGGTGGTCTTTTTTTTTGTTGTGATTGTTGCCTATAAAGATGAAATGAAATGGCCATTTTTAGAGTTTTGGGTAGACAGTGAGTGGGGTTAACTGAGAGTGAATGTGGTCCCTGGGTAGGAAGAAAGAGAGTGGAACTCGGGGGTGTTCACCTGCTGAGGCGACTGGATGAAAAATCTTCATTCGTTGCTGCACTGGTCGAGCTGTGAGGAAAGAAGACAGCAAATTATAATTGTAACTAGGCTTGACCTAGAGAGGGGTTAAGCCCCAAGTTGGATATGTAGGCTGCGGTATTGGGCTGGAGGCCAGACCCAAGTACACTTAGGTAAGTGGATATGTGGATTCAGTTTTGATTAATTGTATAATTCAACATTCTTTTGTTTTGAGATTGATATTGAAACCCCTGATCCACATATCTGGTAGGTAGGTTGTTGGTCGAATATTCAATGAAAATGGTGAGTACCTTTTTATATAATTTTGATTTATAAGTCGTCTGTATTACAGGACCGTATGTTGTGGGATTTTGGAGTCCTGAAACAAGTCAGAGAGCAGCCAGTCGCCCAGTTCAGGGAAACGCCGATAGGAGTCGGATGGACCAGTAGCCTGGAAAGATTTTATTACCCCGCTGTATAAGGAGGAATTTATTTGTTACCCGCTGTATCAGGAGGAATTAAGGTCATTTGTTACCCCGCTATGTTGGGAGGACTTTATTTGGTATCCTGCTGCACCGAGAGTTCCAAGTGAAATTTGGTGTATGGGAGAGGAAGGAAAAGTATATAATTTTGAATCTTGGGGATCTGAGTATTCATATGTACCGACCAATGTCTTGAATTTATGCAAATGACAATAGTCTAGAACCAAAAAAAATGGAAGTAAAAAGAATGTGTATGGGCCAAAATGAAGGGCAAGCTTGATGTGACTTAATATACTTTGGAGAGAAAAATAAGAAAGAAATAAAAAAACCCCGCCGAGGTTGTTGGCCAGGGGGAGAAATTTTCGTGAAATTTTTATAGTGATATTTGGCGTGATGGAGTCAGATTGCGGTTGTGCCCGGAGAGGTCGAGTCTCGTGTGCAGGTGTATGTGATTGCGCGCGTGTGGGTGAGGCATGGCCATTGTGACATTGACCATGACCTGACGGAATCTATACTCTCTAATCAATTGCCTCCCTTGCATGCCGCTTGCGGTTGTATCGCCCTGACCTAGCTGTGTGTGTGTGTGTGCGTGTACTATAGGAACAGTCAAATAATGCCTCACTGACGTTCTCATGTGAGCATGGGTCTTAGGCTCCTTTTAAGTCCTTTAAAGTCCTTATATTTAGAATTCTTCAGAAAAGGCCTTTAAAGTACTTTAATTTGACCAAGAGGTCCTTTAATATTTTGTTAAGGGCCTTTAAAATGCAATTTGGTCAGTTCAAGTCTTTTTAATTTTGCGATACAAATATTTTCGGTTGCACAAATGAAAAAAGAACTTTAGGTATGAAATCCAAAGAACGGCATTTCTGTCGGGTGTGCAAGCAGACGATGCTTCTTGCAGCCAGTTTCCTTGCAAGTCTTGCGACAATACTTCCAAGCGACATCTTGCATTGTTCACATGTGTTTACCTGCTGAAAAATTTTAAGGCCTGTTTTTCGTCCACAATGCTGGGCAAATGTTCTTTTCAAGATCGTTGGCTAAGAGACAAGGATTACAAGGACTGAGTACAGAAAGTTCTGAGTGACAAGCATGTAGCGCGCTGTGGGTTTTGCAACTGTTCCGTTAAACATCGCCTCAACGGGAGAATCCATGCTAAAGCAACACGCTAAAAGCGTGAAGCATCAGAAGAGAGAGAAAACAGCATCAAAGTGACAGCAGATGCAGTGTCGCTGATTTTTTTTTCGCTGGTGGTTCAACGCAGCCCCAGAGTCATGATGATTCACAGCCAACTCGACAACCTGAACCAACGCATGTTTCAGCGTCCGCTACAAGCACGTCTGATGAGAGATCTGTGTGTGTGTGGTGGTGTGTCAGACCTGTGTACCTCAACAGAATCATGAATAGTTTCCACGGAAATAAGCTGTTAATTATGGTCCTACTATGGTACAATCTCAAACCATGGAGAGAAGGGGGGAGGGGGGAGGACCAAAAAAACTGAAATAAAAATAGTCGATTTTGACAGCCCAGGCAAGGGAAGTAAACAGAGTAGATGAGCTTGTTCTGATTATGCCCCCTTTTGTCAGACATGCATGCTGGTTCCACTCGCACACACACACAAGCACACACACACACACACACACACTCGCACACACGCACACGCACACACTCGCTCACACACACGCACACACACACACACACACACACACACACACACACACAAGCACACACACACTCACACACACACTCGCACACACGCACACGCACACACTCGCTCACACATGCACACACACACACACACACACACACACACACACACACACACACTTGCTCACTCACACACACACAAGCACACACACACTCGCTTACTCTCACACACACACACACACACACACACACACACACACACACACACACACACACACACACACACACACTCGCTCACTCGCGCACACACATACACACACACTCGCGCGTGCACACACACACACACACACACACACACACACACACACTCGCACGCACGCGCGCGCGCACACACACACACACACACACACTCTCTCGCTCACTCACACACACACACACACACATACACACACTCGCGTACACACACACACACACACACACACACACACACACACTACAGAGCAAGGCAACCATCATGACTAAGTGTGAAAGGCCTGCCTGGGTATGAAACCCGACACCCATGCTAGTTTAGAGTTGCTGGGCAGTGCAGTGGTGGAAGGGTAAGGGATAGGACAACAGATAAGGGGTAGGGGGAAACTGAAAGGGATCGTTGGTGGATCCAGAATATGCAGTGGCTGTGACTGCTGACAGTTGAGCTCCAAAACTATGACTCAGGTCGCTTTGACTACTGAAAGGTTAAGGGAGGAGTTAATAGGTCGGATGCATGTAAGTGTGCGTGTGTGCTTGCGTGAGAGTGTGTGTGTGTGTGTGTGTGTGAGAGGAAGAGATCCACACCCCCAAGAGGAGAAAGACAGCCACTGAAAAGGATGCCGAACAGTTGCTGTTGGAAGCTGATGCACTATGCCTCAAAGCCCAGCAGCAAAGCAGCTTGAGGCTCTTGGGACAAGCCAGTGAACTGCGTAGTTCTTCCAAAAATAACAAGAAACGGTGACCCTCTTAGAGAAGGAACTTTTCAACAAACAGGAAGAGCTGAAGCAATGTGAGAAACACACGCTACACAGACAGTAGAAGATATTCCGGCAGGTCCTGTTTTTGTTTTGGTAGGGTCCTTTTATTGGTCCTTTAAAGTCCTTTTCTTGGTTCATAAGGGATACCTGGGGGATGCATGGTGAGGTTCTCATCTCAGAAGATTTGAAAATAGAAACAACAAAAATCTTCAAGGCTTAATGACATAAAACAAAAGGCAAATAATGACGTATAGGCAATGGCATATGAAAACATAGACGTCAACGGAGGACTATGTGTTTTTGTGGTAAGTAGTACAGGAGGTTCAAATCACGCCTCACTGAGGTTTTCACGTGAGGGTCTCATCAGTGCGCATACGCAGAGATAAGGTGACGTCTTGTTAAGGATTAAGATACAAAGAAAGAAATGAAGAGAAAAAAAAAGGATAGGAATGAAAAGGTACGAAGGACAGTCCCAAAAGAAAAGGAGAAAATTAAAGGAAAAAGAAAAAAAGGAAGAAAAGACAAGGAACAAAAAAACGAAAGGAGAAGAAAAAAAAGAAAGAGACAGAGAGAAAAAAAAAACAAAAAAGGACAGAACAAACAGAATAAAGATCTTCAAGGCTTGATGACATAAAACGAAAGACAAATAACTACGTATAGGCAATAACGTATGAAAACATAGACGTGAACGGAGGACTATGTGTTTAAAAGTGCATCACAGATTCAGCCGCGATGAAAACGGACGAACGAACGGAAGCAAAGTTTTCTTTACGTTCAAACGTAAAAATGGGTCTGTCCACCCCTTGTCTGCTGGACACTACGTAGGATGCCAGTTAGCGGACCCCGTTGAAATTACCTTTCTCTTTCTCCCCCTGCCCCCTCCCCCTCCCCCTCCCCCACTCCCCCGGTCACTCTCCATTGTGAAGCAAAGCATAGTCATGTGCCCATCGGCAGACTAGTTATTTGAGTCATGATGATTTTAAGGTGTCATTTCTAGCAAGCAATACCAAAGTTAACCGAGTTGATTAATATGATCATTAAAAAGTGCAAAGAACATGTTGCCACAAAATATGCTTTAACATATTTACACAAAAAATAAAACAAGCAAAAAAATAAGTAAATAAACGAAAAAAAAAATGAGAGAGGAGGATGAGGGAGTGCGAGGGAAGGAAATGGGATTGCCATCACTTACGGCTTCATATATCACAATACACTGATGACGAGAATTAATTCAGTTCGAACTTCGCTGGCGTCCGCGAAAGGGTTCACTAGTCGACCACTCAAACTCTTCAAAGACTGCCTGAAAGCATCCCCAGGGCCTGTGGCATTCCACAGGTTGGATGGGAGGTGCCTGCCCCTGGGAAGGGAGGTCAGTGGGCACAGAGCTAGCGACGTGCTGTCCACAGTGAAGGGAGGTCACTGGGCACACAGCCTGGCGACGTGCTGTCCACAGGGAAGGGAGGTCACTGTCACTGGACACAGAGTCTGGCGTCGTGCTATCCTCAGTGAAGGGAGGTCACTGTCACTGGCAAGGGAGGTCACTGGGCACAGGGTCTGGCGACGTGCTGTCCACAGTGAAGGGAGGTCACTGGGCACAGAGTCTGGTGACGTGCTGTTCACAGTGAAGGGAGGTCACTGGGCACAGAGCCTGGTGACGTGCTGTTCACAGTGAAGGGAGGTCACTGGGCACAGAGCCTGGTGATGTGCTATCCACAGGGAAGGGAGGTCAGTTTGTCGGGAGTGGCGGCCACAAGGTCTGGACCAGAAGCTCAACCCTGCAAGGAGAGAAATTTGAAACGTTGGTGATAATGCACCGCCAAAAAACGTTGACAAACGAATCACAAGACAAAACACGACGCGTTTCGACCTCATAGGTCTTCTTCAGGCAAGACAACAAAACACCCAGGACAACGAAAATGAACGAGCAATCACTTATCTTCATCCAATTCGGTCCAAGTTATGCTGTCAGGAAGGAGACCATATGTGAGTCATGGTAGTAATGATAATTATAACACTGATAGGAATAATAATAACGGTAATGATGATGATTAGACAGGATTACTACCACTTTTGGTAATAATATGGCAATAACAGTTGTAGTATGGGAGAAAGGAGAGCGGGTTAGGGGATTCTTAGATAGCATGGTTGCCGTGGTAACAGTCTTAGTGGCAATGACGATGGTGATGTTAATGGTAGTGATGACGATAGGAATACTAACAATGGTGTTAATAATAATGATGATAACGCTAACAGCTATAGTAGCGGTAATGGTAATAATAGTACTGATAATAAAGTATGATACAGAAACATAAGAAAAAGAAATGATAATAATATGAATGATAGTAATGATAATAGTAGTACTAATATTAATACTAAGGGAAGGGGGAAGAAAAAGGAGGGGGGGGGGGGGGGAGAGAGAGAGAAAAGGAAGAACAAAGAGAAGGAAGGTATAAACTATGAGAAGGATGGAATCCAATAGGTATATTAATAATTATGATATGTATATTAATAGCTTTAGTAATTATGATAAGTACATTAATAATTGTAACATGTATATTGATAGTTCTGCCAGGAGATACCTGGCCCACAGCACAACCTCTACTGTCCCAGGGCTGCATGATTGTCCACACTGTGACCACGTCTGTCCCTTCCACCGTGGGCTGCATGATTGTCCACAATGTGACCACGTCTGTCCATCCCACTGTGGGCTGCATGATTGTCCACACGGTGACCACGTCTGTCCCTGCCACTGGGGGCTATATGATTGTCCACACTGTGACCACGTCTGTCCATCCTACTGGGGGCTGTACGATTGTCGACACACGGTGACCACGTCTGTCCATCCCACTGGGGGCTGTACGATTGTCCAAATGTGACCACGTCTGTCCATCCCACTGGGGGCTGCATGATTGTCCACACTGTGACCACGTCTGTCCGTCCCACTGTGGGCTGTATGATTGTCCACAATGTGACCACGTCTGTCCATCCCACTGGGGGCTGTATGATTGTCCACAATGTGACCACGTCTGTCCATCCCACTGGGGGCTGTATGATTGTCCACAATGTGACCACGTCTGTCCATCCCACTTTGGGCTTCATGATTGTCCACAATGTGACCACATCTGTCCATCCCACTTTGGGCTTCATGATTGTCCACAATGTGACCACGTCTGTCCCTTCCACTGGGGGCTTCATGATTGTCCACAATGTGACCACGTCTGTCCATCCCACTGGGGCTTCATGATTGTGTCCACAATGTGACCACGTCTGTCCATCCCACTGGGGGCTGCATGATTGTCCACAATGTGACCATGTCTGCCCCTGCCACTGGGGGCTTCATGATTGTCCACAATGTGACCACGTCTGTCCATCCCACTTTTGGGCTTCATGATTGTCCACAATGTGACCACGTCTGTCCCTGTAACTGGGGGCTGTATGACTGTCCACAATGTGACCACGTCTGTCCCTGTAACTGGGGGCTTCATGATTGTCCACAATGTGACCATGTCTGTCCCTTCCACTGGGGGCTGCATGATTGTCCACAATGTGGCCACGTCTGTCCATCCCACTTTGGTGGGCTGCATGATTGTCCACAATGTGACCACGTCTCTGTCCCTGTAACTGGGGGCTTCATGATTGTCCACCATGTGACCACCTCTGTCCATCCCACTGGGGGGCTGCATGATTGTCCACACTGTGACCACGTCTGTCCATCCCACTGGGGGCTGCAAGATCAGCTAGTGTGTCAATGTCATCCCCGCTGGCTGGCTATGGACTTCGATTCATTGAATTCTACGACAGTGGACGACAGGGTACGCCTAAATGGCATACTGCAGGCATATGGTCTGACGGCTTTGAAAAGTTTTGGAATTACTTTTGGACGATATTGCAATTATTGCTGCTTTCTGCACGTTTTTCCTTCAATGTGATGAACAACTGACTCCTATGTTCTCACGTGCATTCATGCTTGCACACACATGCTCTCTCTCTCTCTCTCTCTCTCTCTCTCTCTCTCTCTCTCTCTCTCTCTCTCTCTCTCTCTCTCATGAATTCATTCAGACAAACACATACCGGCAAATGCGTGGGCCAAGGAACATTGAGGACAAAAGTATAATGCAAAACAATGATGGGTAGTCTAATAATATCATCTCTTAATTGCCAGGTCCTGGGAACTTTGAAAAAAAAAAAAAAGAAGGGTGTGTTTCAACGTCTGAAACAAAAGCAGTATCCAATGTATTTCCTATAAAATACACATCTTACGAAGAAGTTGAATAGCCAGATACGAGCTGCATTGAGATATGAGTGTGGATTTTCTTCCAACAATAGTAATGAAGTAGAGTCTGAATTTCATTTAACATCACTTTCAATTCAAAGTAGAGAGAGTCAACAAGGATGATAAAGGAATGTGTACTCAGTCCAGTTTCCGATTTCGACCATTTTAGAAATATCAATAATGCAAAAGCCCGCGAAGAATAGATTGAAATTATTACTAAGGTGGAGTTTATAGACCTATAGAGAGAATTTAATCCAGACGTGCTCAGAAGTACTTAGTGAAGGCCCAGTTCACTCCTGCAAAGCCTCTTGGACCATTTTCTTGTTTCAGAAATATGAAATGCAAACTTAGAACGAGATGTACAATCCCTTGAGAACAAACCGTATATGAAGCAAGCTGACAAAACGACCTAAAAGAAAAGAAATCTCAGTTGACAGAATTTAGAACATCGAAAATGTAAGGAATCGTCCTGAGATCAAAAGTAAGATGGTAATTACAAGAGAAGGCGATGAATGAATACATTTGATTCCCTAGAAAAGAGACATTACGTGAGCAAACAGATCCTGAAACTGGTTCCAAATGATGGCCGTGTATTATCTGAAACCAATGAAATGTTAAAAACACACAAAATCTTTTTTTCAAGAACGATAAAAAGAACACAAGATCAGAATTCCACTCTTCAAATTTCCGGCCACGTGGCCGTTTATCTCTTCAAATTTCCAATGTCCATCCACGTGACCTTTTATCAAGAGTTTTTGTTTTTCTCAAAACAAAAAAAAGGCCACCTGGCCGAAAATTTGAAGCTTTGGAACTGTAATCTTGTGTACTGTTTGTGTTTTTGGTGACTATTGCTTTTGCTTCTAATAAGAGGAACATACAGTAAAAGATACTGACATATATAAGTTCACAAAGCGTTTAGCTAAATTAAACAAACTTGAATCGGACAACTTTGAGGGGCTCATAACAAAAACAGAGGCAACAGAAGCCTTAAAAATATTCAAAATGACAAAAGTCCAGGTTCAGACAGATATACAGTTAACTTTCTTCATTTTTTTTTTCTGGATGTGATTAGGGCATTTTGTCATCCGTTCTGTAAATGAAAGTTTCTGTAAAGGTAAAATGAAAAGTGTCACAAAGAGAGGCCATAACAGCATGCTTGCCCAAGGGAGACAACAATCTAGAGAATTCACAGAACTTTGGAGACCAATTTTCCTTGTCAAATGTCTTAAAATGGGTCAACTTGTACAAGTAACAGAACTAAAACAGTCCTACCAAAATCAATACACGAGGATCAGACAAAATTCTTATCAGGGAGGTATATTGTGAACAATTTGAGAGTATTAAATTGGTATGATACCTCATTTGTAATAATAAAAAAAAAATCTATTTGGACTACTAGTTTCCGTTGATTTTGAAAAGACTTTGATTCTGTCAATCGGAATTATTCGGGAAAAAGGTTATCAAGCGCTTCGGTTTTTGGTGAGGATACGTGTAAATAGATATTTCCTTTTTATAGTAAGTAGAGAAAGCTGAAGGGAGAGCTTGGCACCAGAACGCCTTCAGAAAAAAAAAAAAAAAAAAAAAAAAACCCGCCTGTGTCACTCGCTTCAGCCCTGAACTCCATACATTCTGGTCGGGCCAGGCTGCATTTATGCCATGACTCCCAGATACCCTTGTACTGCCAACCGTTTGTCCTGGCGCTGCCAGGATTCAAACCTGCAACTTTTGCATGGGTGGGCGTTTCACTGCATGCCTTTTTTTTTTTTTCTTTTTTTTTTTTTTTAGACGGATGTCTTACCCCCACTGCTAACGAACACTTGTTCCAAGTTGGGACATGTAAACCTTATGAAGTTCACTTTCGTTCTTACTCGACCAGATCCAGCAGGAATTCTTTTCAGCTGTCTCGGATACAGCCCTCAGAATTCTGGTCCTCTTCTTACCTGAAATCCCGCGTTGTTCCATGAGATCATAGGCTAATGAGCCTTCAAAAAAAAAAAAAAAAAAAAAAAAAAAAAAAAAAAAAAAAAAAAAAACCACACTTGCTCCAACTCTCTATGCAAAACCGGGGCTTGGAAGCCTGGTTTGTACTCCTCAGTCTTGTGGACGTGAGCTTGCTCCATTCTTGTTCCTTGCTCCTTTCTGCTTTCGTGTGGCACAGTGCGTTCAACCAGAATCAGTTGTTTTCGATGATTCTGAGTGGAGAACAATATTCGGTCTCTTGCCCCGGTTCCTGAAAACAAAGTTTTATTCCCCTGTCCATTGATTTCATGAACCGAGAAGATGTTTAATTGAAATCCAAATTCCTCTATATGAATGTATGTCATATGTGAGAAAATGGGTAATGTGGCTAAATTATTGTTTATTTGCTGTGAATGTGTGTGACCACAAATTAATTTCTCAAATTGAGATAATAAAGTTTACTTGACTTGACTTGACTTGATCTCTGGGTTCATTCCTTTGTTCGTTGTTTCAATCGCTTTCTTCTTGTCTTTAAAGTCCTCTACGCCTTAAATGTTAGTGGAGGAACAGCTCATCAAGTTTCGAATGTATTTGTGAAGAATTGTGTGTTTATGAAAAGTTTTGTTTTAGTCGTTAGTCATGCTTAGTTAGTCCGTTGGTGGGGCAAGGGCCGGATGAAAAAAAAAAGCATGTGTTTGCTTATCTGTTACCCTTGGATATAAAGATTTATCATCATCATCATCATCATCATCATCATCATCATCGTCGTCGTCGTCGTCGTCGTCATCGTCATCATCATCATCATCATCATCATCATCATCATCATCATCTTCTGTCTCTGTCTGTCTGTCTGTCTGTCTCTCTCTCTCTGTCTTCATCTCTCTCTCTCTCTCTCTCTGTAATCTTTCTTTTTAAGTTCATACAACATCCACACAAAGTAATAGTGGCCATGAACAATCGGCATTCCGTAGTCGTGTCCATGACCCCCCCCCAATCGGCATTCCCTCTATTCTCTCTCTCTCTCTCTCTCTCTCTCTCTCCAAACAAACAACAAACAAACAAACTTTCATCGCAGTTTATGAAAGCATGGTCAAAAGAACGAGAAGCATGGCGTTGTATTGCCAGTCAGAAAACAAGCTGTGTATTCAGGAGGTCTGAGAATCATGGCACTCGCCAGTCAAAATGTATGAACCACTTCAGACAGCTCGGGAACAATGGCTTCTTGTAACCAGTCCGAATGCCTCAAACAGTCAAGAAAATGATAGAACCATAACGAAGTACAAGCAGTCAAAATCAAAAAGCAAATACAAAGAACATTCAAGAATAAAAGCAATAGTCCCCCAAAGGGAAGAAAAACATAATCGAAAATCACAATGCCACTCTTCTAATTTTCGGCCACGTGGCCTTTTTCAAGAGAAAAAAAAACAAAAAAAAAAAAAACAATACAACTACGTGATGTCCATCTTTGGCAACTGGTCAGAGCAAAGAATTGACGTCATACATATATTACGCAAGTTTTGGCATGACATCATAATATGTGATGTCATCAACAAGGGAGAAAAAAAAGGGGGGGGGGGGGGGGGGGGGGCAAGGGGGTTGTTGTTGTTGTTGTTGTCTTCAATTTGACGTCTATCCACATGGTGATATTAGACGGGGTGGAGGGGAGGGGGGGGGGGAGGGGATCGGGAGGAGGAGGAGGGGGGGAGGGGGACCGTATTGTGTGTGTATGTGTTTTATGTCTCTTTGATAAGGGGGAGAAAAAAAAAAAGGTCAGAAAAATG
>JADBJO010008544.1:5000-15000 GCA_016801955.1 Conus betulinus
TGACACTTGTGCACTGGTTTGTTTGTTTGATCGGATTTCTCTCTCCACTTCACGCTGTTTCTGCTCTATCACTGATACACGACTTGTCGTCTTGTGTCGGTTCAACTGCAGATTTCAGGTTTCAGCTGCGTCTCCATTCTAATCCATCTGACTTGCCTTGAGAGGCAAACAAACTGAATGCCTGATCTGCAATCACAACCTCAACCGGCTTCCTCGCTTACGATAAAGCAACCTTTTCTCTACCTTTCAAAGCAGACCCACCTTCCATCCTAATGCCCCAGGTTCACAATCAGCTGTCGACCACCATTCTGTCTTCGAAGCACATACTGGAATGGCTTCCTCTTCCTCATCGTGAAAACAGTGATATTGTATTCTTTTAAAATAGCTTAAAAACCTTCCTTGGTATTTTCATGTTTCGCGTCCCTGTGTGTGTGTGTGTGTGTGTGTGTGTGTGTGTGTGTGTGTGTGTGTGTGTGTGTGTGTGTGTACCCGAATCTGATCTTTCAAAGTTATGGTATGCACATGCGCGAATGATGTATGTATGTACTTCATTATTATTACTATTATTATAGTCATCATTATTATTATCATTATTATATCGTTTTTCATCTCAGAAAGTCTACCTTCGTTACATTCAAGGTCTGTACGTGCTTTTGATGGCGAGTTTACATTTAAATGTTAAAACCATATGGACTGTGTTCAATTGCAGTGTTCATTGTATGATCTCCTCGAGCTGAAAGTCGTCACCTCGTGAATTGTGAAAGAAACGACACCTATGGTCAGCTTAAGTAACTTTACCAATGGACACACACTATTCTTTTAAATCAACGAACAAGAGAAGGAATGAGCAAGCAAATAAAAAAAAAAAATAACCTAACAAAATGAAAACTAACTAAACAAAATGTTGTCATACAACTAATGTACAGGTAGTAGAAAGAAAGGCTGTGGATAAATAATGACGGAATACACAAAATGAAATAATAAAATCGTGAACTGATGGATGCATGGTTGAATGAAATGCTGGATGAATGAAAATATAACAAACGTTAACAGATTTGTCAAGTTACAAATAAACAATGTATAATATCATGGCTGCGACGACTTGAAGAATAAAGTAACTATTCAAAGAAAAGGAAAGAAAGACAGAAAGAAACGCCCAAACTGAACCGACCTTGACGAGGGCGTAGAGGTCGCTGAACTCGATCTCCAGACCGGCCTTCTGCTCGCCGGCCACGCAGGTGTAGTTTGGCCGTGTCCCGGTCGGGGCGGCTGCGGCGAATGCGGAGCTTGCCGTTGTTGGAGACGTAGGCTCTGCGCGAGGTCTTGAGGGGCCGCTGGTTCTTGAGCCACTGCACGGAGCGCTTGCTGATGCCTCGGACCGGGCAGCTGACGATCACCGAGAGTGCCTGGCAGGATGGCCGCCACGCTGCCCACCACCAGCCGCACCTGTGGGCACCACAGAGTTCATGACCCTTGGAGACTATCCCCAGTCTACAGTCATCGCCCGCCTCGCCACCCGCGTCCCAAGTGGGACTGAACACCAAGGAGCAACCGCAGTGTCTTCCAGGCTTCTTCTCCAACCAGTTTTTGTTTGTTTGCCAGTATGTGTGTCACTTTTGTCAGTGTGTGCGAAGGGTGCATGCGTATCTAGGGATGTATGTTTATAGTAGGCCTCTTTATAGTAGGCCTCCTCCCCCCCCCTCCCCACCCTCCCTGTCTTCCCCCCCCCCCCCCTCTCTCTCTCTGTCTGTCTGTCTCTCTCTCCCCTCTCTCTCTCCCCCAAATCCTTGTTAGTTGTACTCACCTTCGGTGTACTCGTTTCTTTTTGTATAAACACTATTCACTTTTTTCGTTTGTTGGTGCTATTTTATTTTCTTTCTGTCTGTCACTAACTCATTCTGCCGAAGAAGACACGTCCTAACTTCATTTCCACCTGTAAGTTGACAATGTACCTTTTCTGCCGTTTCACCTGTTGTGTCAGCATGCTGCAGTCAACCTCCAATTCTTTTTGCGAGTATTCCAGAACCGGCTCGAAAGAGTTAATAACCTGATTAAACCATGCAAGAAACATGTGGGCACCAAAGAGTGAAAGACCTGGTCAGACCATCCGAGGTACCAGAATTTCTAGACGGAGACTTTGCCTTCCTTTACGGCCGGCTCGACTGTGTGTGTTTCACGGAGTAACTGACACTTTGTCAACATGCCAACGTTTTTGTTGTTAAAATAATTTAGTTAAGTCGTGTGGGTGTTACACAATCTGTTCTTGAGCGCTTATTCGCCTACTTTTTTTGTTGTTGAATTCATATGCTTCCATGGGATTTTTCTTTATTTCTTTTATTCTTTTCTTAACTAGGCGCCAAAACTTAAACGTAATGGCAGGCGCCCTCAGCATAGCCTGAAGGATGGCAACTGTTTAACTACCGTGCTATGTTTAATTCATAAACTGCGTGCGTGCATGCGTGCGTGCATGCGTTCGTGCATGCGTGCGTGTGAGGATGTTTCCTGTTTTATCCCAGCGGTAACAGTCTTGAAGTAAACATTGCTCTGGCACATGGTAATCGATCTGGTTTTGGCTGTGTGTGTCTGGGGGTTACAACACATCTGTTTCCAACAGTCTTAAAAAATGAATGAAAAGTATGATCATACATCGAAAACATATTATTCTTCAGAATCGGTGTCTGTGGTGCTTCTGGAACTTGTAGTACACAACTCAAAACTCTCCATGAATAGAATAATCGTATATCAGCAATATATTTTTCAACAGCATTACTGCTTTTGTTGCCTCTGTCACTATTGTAACGCCAAAATCAATTACTACGTACGTACTTGGGGGTGGTGATGACGACAACGAGGATGACAAGAAAAAAAACAAACAAAACCCACTACTCAGCAACCAGTTGAATGCACAGCAATCGGGCAAGTCAACCGATTACTTCGTCGAAACATTTTCCAATCCCCCCCCCCCCCCCCCCGCCCCCCACCCAATCCTCTTCCTTTCCTTCCTTCCCAACTCTCCTTTCCACACGCACGCACACACACGCGAATAACAACCGGCAACCTTGCTTTTCGTTTCGTTGAAATGCAAATGTGGATTCTGTCTCGTTCAATGCAAACCGCAGACACGCGCGAAAAATCAAAAAAGAACTGACCTCCTTCACACATTAAAACACCCACACACACCTTATTCAAATATAGACCTTACTTTAAAAACTAGTAAACAAACAAACAAACAAAAAACAGATCTCAACAAAGACCTTATCCAGAATATAAAAGGACAACAAAAAAAAAAAAAAAAACCGCACGGACTTAATTAAATATAAGAAAACAAATCCCAGGTTTCGTATTCAGTAACAAAAAAAAAAATTAAACACACACACACACACACACACACACACACACACACACACAAGACATGATCGCACGAGAAAAGAAAAAAGAAAAAAAAAAAGAAAAAAAAACGACCACACGCACGAACAAAAATGAGACCTCGATCACACATCAAATAACAAGCAAACAAAAACACGTCATTCACAAATAAATGAAAATCGACCTTATAGGCCTACATAAGAAAAAACTGAAGAGACCCCATTCACAACAACACATCCCCCGTCCCCACACCCAACAGACGTCCACAAACAAGAGATGCACCACCAACAGACCCCGAATACCCTCTCACTCACCCGGTCCATCTTGTTCAGCTGGAAGAAGCGGATGCTGTGTCGCTTGATGCGCACCTTGGGGCACTCCCCCTGGTTGCAGGGCCGCTCGGAGGGGGGCCGCTGGGTGGGGGGACACAGGTACTCGTCCACGTCAATGGGGGGGGTCCCGTCCCGCGATACACGCTGGCACACCACGGGCCGCAGTTCCAGCCCGTCGCCGCACGTGACGGAGCACTGCAAAAGCGAAATGAACAAGGGGTGACTGCAAATTGTACCAAGGCCTTGATTAAGGAGTCGAGTATTCAAAGACTGGCGCAGTTAAGTTGTTTTGATAATTTTCATTGTGTCTGAAAGTTGATTCTTGTCGTATTATTTCATATGACCATCAAGTACAAAGCAGGTGGATCCAAGCAGACAGTTTAAAATCAAAGGAATGGGACTACATGGGGGCTACCACCTGGCGCAAAGATTGGATCATGGGCGAGTGAGTGCAAAGGTCTGAAATGTGACGTCAAGTAAGAGGAAGGTCATGTATGTGAAAACTGTATGTGTGACGTCATCGGTGGAAATCCCCCCAAACAGGAAATAACTGGTAGGGGGTTGTTCTTTACTCAATGTTAAGCTTTAACATTAAATTCTGGCTCGAACTTACAGCAGGCCTCCAAATGCTTAATGAATTATACAGCGTTTCATTGCCAAATCCTAACTGTGGCGTCTTGCCACCTCTGTTCTAGCTCAACCAAGCATGGTACAGACCGCCAACGTTTCGTAAACCAACAAGAAGTAGCTACTATATACGGTGCACAGGGGGAACATAAATGGTGGGGGCATAATTGCAAAAGATTTGGACTTTGACCCTCTACCCTTACGCACACTATTGATCCTATTTTATGGAAGGAAAGTACTCATAACGGAAACTGCTGAATCGCAGATACGTCCTAGTCCCAGGAAATGGTGGGTTTTGCTGCCTGGCGTACAACACTCGCTCCACTTATATTCATTCCCCAGCTCACACAACCTCAGTTTTCCGAAGCTGTGTTGTAGTCGAGATGACGAAATGTTGCATCTATCAAACTCGCTGGGTGAATAACACTAGTAAATATGTTGCTAAGGGAGACAAGTCTCGCTGCCACACCGATCTCTTCTAAACCATTGTGAAAATGTCGGGAGAGAGAGAGAGAGAGAGCGAGAAGAGAGAGAGAGAGAGAGAGAGAGAGCTGGAGAGAGAGGGAGAGAGGGGAGGGGAGAGAAAATGAGAGTTGGGGGAAGAGACTCGAGGGGAGGAAATGACAATGGGGGTGACGAGGGGAAAAGGAGAATGGGAGAGGGGGAGAGAGAGAGGAGAAGAGGGAGAGAGAGAGAGAGAGAGGGGGGGGGGGGAGAGAGAGAGGGGTGGGGGGGGGGGAGGGGGGGGGGGGGAGAGAACAGAGTTTGAAGCTGGACAGCAAGGAGGGCGTGGTGTCGTGTCTGCTGTGAGCCATTTAGCAAACCACCTTTCATGAGTGAAATTAAATTAAACAATGGATCGTACTGACAACATTCGCGTCAAAACGAAAACAGGGAACAAAAAAAAAAAAAAAAAAAAAAAAAACTTCGCATGCCCAAAATAACATACTCACTTGACAGTAAATCTGAAGCCCTGAAAGACATGACACACGGCACGACAAAAAAGGACGAACTGACATTGCTGGTGACAGTCATCTGAAGACCCGAAAGACATGACACACGGCACGACAAAAGGCGAACTGAATGACACTGTGACAGTCCTCTGAAGACCCGAAAGACATGACACACGGCACGACAAAAGGACGAACTGACACTGTGACAGTCCTCTGAAGACCCGAAAGACATGACACACGGCACGACAAAAGGACGAACTGACACTGTGACAGTCCTCTGAAGACCCGAAAAGACATGACACACGGCACGACAAAAGGACGAACTGACACTGTGACAGTCCTCTGAAGACCCGAAAGACATGAC
Organism: Conus betulinus; assembly: GCA_016801955.1. Classification (NCBI taxonomy): domain Eukaryota; kingdom Metazoa; phylum Mollusca; class Gastropoda; order Neogastropoda; family Conidae; genus Conus; species Conus betulinus. The sequence continues at coordinate 10,643 of JADBJO010008544.1, forward strand.
ACACGGCACGACAAAAGGACGAACTGACACTGGGGGGAGGGGGGGGGGGGGGGGGGGGGGGGGGGGGGGGGGGGGGGGTAAGATAAGGTAAGAATGTTTATAGCCCAGCCGACCGCAGAGGGACATATCATCATGCCATGTCATCATGTATGTAGGGGGGGGGGGGGGGGGGAAGCAACGACCATGACTGCAGGTAATTAAAGGATATTAAAGAACAAGAGGGCAACACGGTACGCAGAAGCCCACGCAAGCGGGCGCGCTCGCGTACACACACACACACACACACACACACACACACACACACACACACAGAGAGAGAGAGAGAGAGAGAGAGAGAGAGGAGAGAGAGAGAGAGAGAGAGCATATACAACGATAAAAAAATTCGTTCATTCTGAGCGCACCAGCCATATTCCATTTCGGGTCAGAAGCATTTCAATACAACAAAAATGCACACGAAGGCCATTTTCGCCAACGGCACTCCAGAACGGACAGCTAGCAGCCTCTCATGCAGTAAAACTCACCACCTAGTCGCCAACTTGCATCATACAAATTAACATCATAAAATAAATAAATTTAAAAAAATACGCGTCAAAGACTTGTAAAACCTGGTCAGATCTATCGGTCATAGAGGCAGAGAGAATATCGGACGACAGTTAAAAAAAAAAAAAAAAAAAAAAAAAAAAAACAAAAAAAAAAAAAACTCGATCTCTGTTTCAATATAAAAAAGCAGAGTTGAACACAGTGATAAGATAGCTACTGCAAAACTTCCAGTGAGAGCGCGTTGACTGGATCCCCAACCGCACCCCCTCACTCCTGCCCCGACCGCCTTCTTCCAGGTATCCTCGCCGCGGCGGAAACGGATGGGAGCGGGGATAGCCGAGCGTAGAACAGTATGTGAATTTGTATGTACAAGTATGGACACTCTCTCTCGGGTGGCCTTGGACGGTAAAAAACATTGCTCAGCAATCTGCTTTGAAAGCGCTTTCTGACTTAGTTGTGGAGCTTAAGGGCACAGTCAGCAGAAACCAATGCTTACAAGATTCTATGCGCACCGCAAAACTCGGCCTATTCAGGAATGTCAAATGGCTTTAAGAGAGCACAGTGAACAATTTCTCATTTCTCTCTCTGTGTGTGTGTGTGTGTGTGTGTGTGTGTCTGTGTGAGCGTGTGTGTGTGTGTGTGTGAGCGTGTGTGTGCGCTATGACCTGGCAGGGCGACATCTAAAATTAGAAACGCACTGCGGTTCACCATTTGGTCACATGTGAAGTTAAATCAGCAGACACATTCCCACCACTGCAATGAATTCCTTCCCTTTTCATCGCCCAAATTGTTTGTCCAGTCAACAACCTCATATTTCAACCCCCATATTCTCTATCTCTCTCTCTCTCTCTCTCTCTCTCTCTCTGTGTGTGTGTGTGTGTGTGTGTGTGTGTGTGTGTGTGTGTGTGTGTGCAAACGCATACATTGTGGCAGGCGATGGGAAGTCACTTTCAAAGGCAAATACACTTCCACTCTGTCCAAACATTAAGTATATGAAAACATAGTGATTTTTTCCTCTTTGTCGAGTAGTGTACAAAACTATGAAATCATTCATATTCAGGAAGTTCACCCGTTTTATACTGCCAATATATGAGTAGCCTTTAGGACAGTGGAAACCAAAATCAAGAGCCAGCATATGCCGTTTTTACCAAACTAGCCGATACACTTAATGGGTTGCTCACTCTTACAAAATGACAAAAACTGAGGCTTAATATGCATGCGATCTTAAATTAATTCCTTTTAGGTGAAAAATTGTATAATCATCTGGCCTACATCTGTCCATAACGAAGAGGAACGAACACTGATGTAGTTTGCATACTATCACGTGACAGGTTAAGACCAGGTTCAATCCTGACCCCACCCCACCCCCCACCCCCCCTTCACACGCTCTTCCTTCCAATCCCGAAATGTCCCGTAACAACAGTTAAAGCGGTGGGTCTTTGTGGCCTCAATCGCCGCACAAAGCTGTGGCAAGTCATTCACTACAATACAGCCACACAGACAACGACCAGTTCAGTGAAGCTCTGAACAATGATTTACCTGTGCAATCCCCACCCTTATTTTCCATCATCATCGATCAGCCTCCTTGACCCTGATACCAAAGGGTAGCTCGGGCAACTGCACGCTAACAAAGAGAAGATGGGGAAGAAAACAGGAAGAGACGAAAGACAAGACAGTGAAAGAAACCAAAACGGAGATGGGAACTGAGAAGAACAGAAACGCGCTTGGCATCTTCCGGGACACACACACACACACACACACACACACAGAGTCACACTGAGTGGCGAGACACACAGTCTAAGCTCTCTTTCACGCAGCGCTCACTCACGCACCTTCACATTAATGGATAAAGCCGGGTCCCGTATCGCCACCTTTTCTCCGCACCGACACCTCCCAAGGCCGATCCCGTACCCCGGCACTTCAAAAACCCGGAGACTAGATCTTGCCAGTGACAGTCCGGCAACATTCAGCGCCCTCTTCATGCACGGTGGGTCCCTCTTTGCTACAAAGCAGTGTGCACACCATATTGATAACAGTCAACTGGGGCAGCCGACACTGAGCACTGAACGTTAACCATCCTCCCTGGTTTCTGACATTTCCCGGTGAAAACTTGGTTCCCTGCTGCCAAATTGCCATGGCTGCCTCTGTGGTCAGCCCCACTGCTTCATGGCAGCGTCTCTCTTCTGTTGATGACGAATGGACCGTCGCTGTTAGCTTCACTGTAGTTTGTTAGTATCGGTCCTGAAGGGGGCATGATGGGAATCTTACGTAGAAGATGGCGAACTCGGGAACAGCCAGGGAAGACAATGAAATAAAAATCTTCGACACCTCGAAACCCAGACCGCAGTTTCAAACTTGACTGCTGCACATGGTTTAATCCAGGAGAACTGATGGTGAAGGTTAAACTCCGACTGAACCACACACCTTCACACCAACGAACTGACCGGTGACTTCAAACCACAGAAATGCACTCCGACACCTGCAAGACTGCGTGAACACACCACTCGAGACAACGGTCACGCCTCGCGGATCTCAGCTCACCTGCGCGTGCAAACTAACCACGCCGGACCACACACACACACACACACACCACCTCATCACCACCCCTGCTCTCCTCCCTTCCTTACCACCACAGGAAGAGAAAAGGGAATGTGCACAAGCCGTGTTGCCCTGCCCGTCATGAAGCCAGCACAGCGAGAACAAAGAAAGGAAAGGGGACGATACGGATATCTCGATGCACACTGCACATATCAAGCAACCTATCACTGGACGTTACTATTTATAGTACACAGAGCGGGGACGGATGGAAGGGAGGAGTCGGGTGGGACGATGGGAATCGTACATTATTAGGAAACATTTCTTTTCTGACCTCAAACCCGTGTGTCTGTGTATTTGTCAAATTCAATTGCTGTCTGTTTTGTTTAAATTATTCCCCCCGTTGCAGTACTAGACTCTGGAGGGGTTTGCGACCATTTTCTTCTGTACCCCCCCACCAGAGAGAGAGAGAGAGAGCGAGAGAGAGAGAGAGTAGTATGACTGAAAGACACAGCATATGTATGCTTGCAACACACGCACACGCACCCAGGACCATTCCCCTCTGTGTTTCGGGGCTCCTTATTTTTTCTAGCTCTTTTGTGTGTGTGTGTGTGTGTGTGTGTGTGTGTTTCAGCACACGGGTGTCAGCTGATGAGGGTGGTGGTACTGGCCTTGTGACGTAGTTCTATCAGCGTTACACTCGGACCGACTTTGTCTGTTCCTGTCCTAAGGAAGCATGGTGCCTATGTTTTTCTGGGGGGAAGGGGGGGTGAGAAGCGGGGGGGGGGGGGGGGGGGGGGGGGGGGGGGGCTGATGGGGATCCTCGGCCCACACCATCACTGTGTTTCTTATGATAGCGCCCCCCCCCCCCCCCCCCCCACGACAGACCCTGAGCGGAGTGGCAGAAGGAAGTACGGGGCTTCCCACGCCTCCAGTCGTGTTGGTGCTGCGCTCCTCTGCCCGTGCACAATCGGCCTGGCCCTCTGGGGCGGACTGCTGCTAGTTGTGTGAGACGCGCCACTAGTGGCAGGGTGTGCGAAAACGGCGCGCGTATACGGGACATTAGTTTGTGTGCGAACAATGGCGTGGCGTTTTTGTTTTTCAAGTCCTATCCCCCCCCCCCCCCCCCCCCCCCCCCCCCCAGTAGGTCGGGTATCTTTTCTTAACCTCAGTCTCAGTCTTTTCTCTTTTTTTATTGATATTTTTGACATTCTTCCTCCCCACCGTCCTTCCATGTATTGCCAGATGTTGCCTTGATCAGCGTGGGGTTTGTTGGTATGAAG
>JADBJO010008544.1:20000-27500 GCA_016801955.1 Conus betulinus
GAAGGGCTGGGGAATGTCATCATACAATATCAATCGACTTGTGCATTGATACCGATAAACATATCATACACATAGTAAACACTTCTAACGACAGAACAATATGGATCGTGAAAAGACACGTATTAACGACAAAACAAAGAAAACGCGAGTACATGTCGACGTTTCATTATTTACCACCACCGTTTCTTCGTCCCGATACTCTATCTGCCGCCCCCCCCCCCCCCCCCCCCCCTCTCTCTCTCTCTCTCTCTCTCACACACACACACACACACACACACACGCGCGCGCGCGCGCACGCATACACATACACACACACACACACACACACACACACACACAGAATCAAGAATCAAGTGCATTCCCCTCGCACGCCCCCACCACCCTACATCCCTTACTTCCCTCTCCTCTCTTCAATACCGTTTTGCACTGTTGCCATTTGCATGCAAGCAAGTCGTGTTAGTGTAATTACGTTCTGCTTGATGGATTTCTTTTGTTTGTTTGTTTTTCAACGGTTTTACCAGACGATAATCAGTCATTTGTGTCAGAGAATGCTTTCATCATTCATCTGTGAATTTCTCTGACGCCTTTCTGATCACTCAGAGTTCTGCTTTTCACCTACGTTCTGACTTTCTCCTGGAGCAAAACGAGGCCGGGCTCCCAGTTACACCATCAACAACATCAACGGAGAAGCAAACTTGACCCAGCGGGTAAACGACTCTCCTGGAAGGCGAGTGGATCTGGGATCCGTGGGTCGAGGCTCACATGGGTTGAGATTTTTCTTTCCCTTTCCTCTACCCCTTTTAAGGCGGTCTGGGTGCTAGTGTTTCGGAGGAAACAATAAGCAGACGACCTGTATGCAGCACGCAGTAAGCGCACGTGAAAGAAACCGTGGCAACAAGAGTGGTGTCCTTGAAAACGAAAGGAAATGCAAGACTACAAATATCCGCAGGAAAAAAAAAAAAAGAAGCCAACAAACAAACGGAAAATTGCGGGTGGCGCTGTTGTGTGGTGACGCGCTCTTACCGAGGCGATCAGTGCGAATTTCATACGGAGAAATTCGTTGTGACTTCAATTAACTGCAACGCAATGTAACATAATGCAAAAGACATATATTACAATATAATACGATACAACAGAACACAACACAACACAACACAACACACACAACACACACACAACACAACACAACACAACGCAACGCAACGCAACGCAACATCAGGCATCGCAAAACAACGCAATGCAGTGCAACGCTGTACAATGCAACAATGCAGTGCAACAAAATAAATTGCAATGCAATACAACACAATACAAGACTGTAGTTCCCTATGTCAGTTACTTTATTCTTCATTACCAGTGTCTGTCATTTCTAACTCATTCTAATCTCCGCCAAGTTGATGGTGTTTCTGGCCGTGTCTGTCACACTGTTTATTTCTTTGCTTCACAGCAGGAGGGCGCAAAAACCACAGAATTCATCACATTAACACTCTGGGGGGGGGGGGGGGGGGGGGGAATGGGGTCCATGGACGAACCCAATGTCTTTAATGCAGACCCGTCCTGCAGATCCGGATCAAAGAGCGGATCTAGGATCCCTTCGACCTTGACGGAGGTCTGCGCTCTGCCGAATGTACAGACCTAAACACCAGCAGCCATCAGTCACGCTACCAATTAATCATCTAACTAATCATCAACTAATCAGTTAGTCCGTCCAGTCAACGGTGTTCACCTTCACATTCGTCGTCGTCGAGGTCGATGATGTTGGGGATGTAGAGGAGGCGAACCTGACAGCGGACGTACCGCTGACGTACCCCCTGCCCACACGTGGCACTGCAGGCGCTCCAGCTGGAGACCACGTACCTGGCGTCAACAACATCACGTTTCCAGTCACAGGCTGCGGAGAAAGGGTTTCCTTCACACACGATCAGGACTATTTTCAGTCATTTGAACCCTTGTAAAGGGTTTCCTTCACACATGGTCAGGACTAGTTTCAGCCATTTGAACTTTTGTAAAGGGTTTCCTTCACGCACGGTCAGGACTAGTTTCAGCCATTTGAACCTTTTGTAAGGGTTTCCTTCACACACGGTCAGGACTAGTTTCAGCCATTTGAACCTTTGTAAAGGGTTTCCTTCACACACGGTCAGGACTAGTTTCAGCCATTTGAACCTTTGTAAAGGGTTTCCTTCACACACGGTCAGGACTAGTTTTCAGCCATTTGAACCTTTGTAAAGGGTTTCCTTCACACATGGTCAGGACTAGTTTCAGCCATTTGAACCTTTGTAAAGGGTTTCCTTCACACACATGGTCAGGACTAGTTTCAGTCATTTGAACACGTGTACTCCTGACCCCTCTGCGCCAGTCCCACACTGAAACCCTTCCATCAGGGATTTTTTTTTTTTTTTTGCAGTTCTTGTTCTGTTTTACTTTTCTGCCCTGTTGAATGTACTCTTATTGCTTTTTTTTTTCTGGTGAAACCCATTCACCAATGCGGGTTAACAGATTCCAAGATATGCCCCGTTTAACATTGGACCAACCGGAAGAGAAACTTATGAGAAGACGAGGTTAGCCTGAGCGAGAAAGAAAATATGAAGACCTGCATCTTTCAACGGTCATTGAAACCCGAAAGGTGTTGAAGCGACTAAAATGCTCCTACTGATCAACACTCGATAATTGCCCCCTCCCTCTTCCCCTGTGTCCCCTCTCCCATCCAACTCTCCGACCCCACCTTCACGGATACCCCCCCCCCTCTCTCTCTCTCTCTCAAGCGCGCGCGCGCGCGCGCGCGCGCGCGCGCGCGCGCGTGTGTGTGTGTGTGTGTGTGTGTGTGTGTATGTGTGTGTGTGTGTGTGTGTGTGTGTGTGTGTGTGTGTGTGTGTATGCATGCCAAGATCACCCCAATGGTTGTTTCTATTACATGGTCTTCTGTTGTTGCATTCTGTCTCTCTTCTCTCATTCTGTGAGAGAGAGAGAGAGAGAGAGAGAGAGGGAGAGAGAGAGAGAGAGAGAGAGAGAGAGGAGAGAGAGGAGGGGAGGAGAGAGAGAGAGAGAGAGAGAGAGAGAGAGAGAGATTGACAGTCAGTCAAACAGACACAGAGAGACAGAGAAATAGAGAGAGACAAACCGAGACACAGAGACAAAGACAAAGAGAACAGAGACAGAGACATGCAGACAGAGAGGAATATGATCATGGACGTATTACCTGGGTGTGCTCATGTCCTGATTTCTGACGTCATCTTTGTGCACGACGTCGGCCAGGCCTCCGAAAGCCTCCGTTTCCATTGGCCCCCCCACCAGTCTGAGACGTTGAACTGCACACACCATGAATGTGTTTGTGTGTGTGTGTGTGAGTGTGTGTGTGTGTGTGTGTGTGTGTGTGGTGTGTGTGTGAGAGAGAGAGAGAGAGTGTGAGAGAGAGAGAGAGAGAGAGAGAGAGAGAGAGAGAGAGTGTGTGTGTTGTGTGTGTGTGAGAGAGAGAGAGAGAGAGTGAGTGTTTGTGTGTGTGTGTGGTGTGTGTGTGAGTGTGAGTGTGTGTGTGTGTGTGTGTGTGTGTGTGTGTGTGCGTGCGTGAGTGAGAGAGAGAGAGAGAGAGTGTGTGTGTGTGTGTGTGTGTGTGTGTGAGAGAGAGTGTGAGAGAGAGAGAGAGAGAGTGGTGTGTGTGTGTGTGTGTGTGTGTGTGTGGAGAGAGAGAGAGAGAGAGACAGTGAGTGTGTGTGTGAGCGTGTGTGTGTATGTGTGTGTGTGTGTGTGTGTGTGTGTGTGTGTGTGTGTGTGTGTGTGTGTGTGTGTGTGTGTTGTGTCTGAGTGTGTGTGTGTGTGTGTGTGTGTGTGTGTGTGTGTGTGTGTGTGTGTGTGTGTGTGTGTGTGAGTGTGTGTGTTACACATGTATGTTTGCGTGCACGCACATGTGTGTGCACTGGCAAAACCAGCAAACTGCAAACAGCCGCGGCGGAGACATTTCAACTACAATATCCGCTTCTTATGTACGAAGAGAGAGAGAGAGAGAGAGAGAGAGAGAGAGAGAGAGAGAGAGAGAGAGAGAGAGAGAGAGAGAGAGACGCACATTGGACTCCAGGCGCATTGATTACCTCCCGTTATAGTGAAGGTGACATAATGGCATTTTATTTTGAGCACGATTACATGCTATAACCCCAAGTTAAATGAGTCCTCTCTCTCTCTTCTCTCTCTCTCTCTCTCTCTCTCTCTCTGACATGCTACTCTCACTCGCTCCCTCATCTTATTCAATCTCCCATGGCACCTAAACCCCCACCTCTCTCTCTCTCTCTCTGCCTCCCACCCCACCCACCCCTCTTTCTTTCTCTTTCTCTCTCTCTCTCTCTCTCTCTCTCTCTCTCTCTCTCTCTCTGCGATGCCACTCTCAGTCACTCTCGTCTGTCTTTTTACCAGGTCACCTACCCTCTCTCTCTCTCTCTCTCTTTTCCAGCTTCCTCCCTCCCCCACCCTCTCTGTGTCCGTCTATCTGCATTGCTATTCCCACCCACTCCGATCTCCCCTCCCCTCCCATGCCACCTACTCTCTGTCTGTTGTCTGTCTGTCTCTCTATCTGTCTGTCTCTGTCTATCTGTCTCTGTCTGTCCCTGTCTGTCTGTCTGTCTCTCCCTCTCCTCCCAGGCCAACTACTATCTTTGTCTGTCTGTCTGTCTGTCTGTCTCTCTCTCCCTCTCTCTCTCTCTCTCTCTCGTTCTCTATCTGTTTGTTTGTCTTTATGTCTATCTCTCTCTGCTCGTTAACTGTCTCTGTTGTTTTGTCTGTCTGTCTGTCTGTCTGTCTGTCTCTGCTCGTTGTCTGTCTCTGTCGGTCTGTCTGTGTCTCTGTTTGTCTGTCTGTCTGTCTCTCCTCCCATGTCTCCACAGGTCTCTTTTCTCTCTCTCAGTCTCACAGGCAACCAAAACAGTCCTGATGCATTGTCAAATATTATATAAGACAACAGTCGGCTGGCGACAGGGAAGAGGGGAAAATGGATGGAAATGCGTCCACAGACTGGAAAGCGACAATGGATAAACGATGCCAGTATACACATGTTTTTCTTTGATTAAAAACAGAAAGCATACTTACTGCCTTCATCATGTTCAGCACGATTTCTGGGATCTGAAACACAGGATAACACAAATAAAAGAAAAAGAGAAACCAGATCGTGTTGTTTATAAATCAGCCAACCACGGAGGCCACATTTGGATTAATGCCTGCAAACAATACATTTTGAAGTAATAATGTACATCATTCACCTCATCATCATCATCATCATCATCATCGTCATATCATCATCATCATCATCATCATCATCATCGTCATCGTCATCATCATCGTCGTCGTCGTCGTCGTCGTCGTCGTCGTCGTCGCAGTGGTAGTAGTAGCAATGCTAATATTGATGATGATGATGATCGGGCTCTGTGGGCTGGCTCCCCACTTTGCCTTCAACATGTGGCTACTAAAAACAAAAGGAAAAAAGATGCTCCCAGAATGAAACTGAATGGTGGTCAAAGGCCAAAGGAAAAGCCAAAAGAGACATGATGATTCAGGAGATGAGAAAGAAGAAGACCAAAAAAAAAAAAGACTCCAAAAAGCAGTCCAGCAGAGCCAGCAAGGGCAATGGACAACGTGGGAGAACGCACTCCAAAGGAGTCTCACTTGGAATGACATTTGGCGCATGGCCCCTCTCAGGATTAGCTTCATTCTCAGATCTGCATATGACCTTCTGCCCTCAAATGCAAACCTGGTGAAGTGGGGGGAAAAAACAGACGATCCTTCATGCCCCCTTTGCCCATGAAAAACAAACAGTGGAGCATGTCCTAAGCTCATGTAAAGTAGCCCTGGCTCAAGGAAGGTACACATGGAGGCACAACCAAGTGCTCAAAGAGATTGTACAAGTAGTCTGGGCTAGTACCAACACCACGAAAGGGAAAATCAGGACTCCAAAGCACCCGAAACATTCTTCACGGCAGGAGGCAGCGAATCATGGCCAAGAACAAACAGTGCCACTCGGAACATGCAGGCAGAGTCTGCTGGATGGGGCAGATGACTGGGAGTGCACAGCAGACCTCCCAGAATGGAATAGTCACCCAGAGATCATCAGCAAGAGTGGCATGAGACCAGACATAGTAGTACACTCTCAGTCAACCAAGCAGCTGATCATGATCGAGCTCACGGTGCCATATGAGAACAGAATGGAGGCAGCTCAAATCTACAAGACTGAAAAGTATGCTGATCTGACAAACAGCCTGAGGAGAGAAGGCTATCAGGTCAAAGTCCTCACTGCAGAAAATTGGAGCTAGGGGGTTTGTGGGAACGTCTGCATACAGCCCCATGAAACAGCTCTCAGTTGCAGGGAGGAAAAAAAAAACCAGAGCCCTGAAAACAATGGCAGAAGCGGAAGAGAGGTGTTCAAGTTGGATCTGGTCAAGGAGGAACAAAATGAACTTCATAAGGCTTAACTTTCCTACAAATATCAGGTGTCCCTGTGGCTCTCAGTGGTTAGTGCGCGAGTCATTAAGTGGAAATGAGCATGTCCAGAAGGGCATGGGTTCGAAATCCCAGCCATGGCTCGTCCCAAGATGGGAAAAAAGGGGGCAGCAGAAGGACATCCGGAGTCATGAACCGGGTGTGGCCCAACCCCCCTAGAGTGTCAGGAGATAAAGGGCCGAAACACTCGCTTGAAGGGGGCTTTCTCTTCTGAGGACTCTCTGCTGCCACGCTCTCCACGAGTTTCTTTCTACCGTCGTCGTCGTCGTAGTAGTAGTAGTAGTAGCGATGATGATGATGATGATGATGATGAGATGGATGCAGAAGAAGTTAATTTACCCCATTCTTCAGTTGTCAGCACTGCTGTAACCAGCAATGCTGTGGTTCTTACAACATTGCCAAACACTGTCTGCTGGCACGTCTGAACTTTCTGGATACCCCAAAGCATGGAGGCCAAGATTTCCTGTTACACTGGTCCCCTCTCTCTCTCTCTCTCTCTCTCTCTCTCTCTCTCTGGGGCGTTTTCTTCCCCTTTACCCAAATCTGCCCTTCGGTGGCTGCCTCGTAAAGCCATAGGATTGTGGTTTCTCTCTCTCTGGAAGGGAGAAAAGCCAGTTATACGTGTATTTTTTTATCAGTTACCGTGAATGGAGTGACACAATTAGGTCGAGTCCTACTGACGACTGTCGAGGCAAAAATCAATAACAAACTGTACCAAACATATACAAAGTTTCACAACGCGCAGAATGGAATGGACAACAGAATGGAACAGCCTCCCACACACACCCCTCCTCTTCCTCCTTATGCTGCAGTGAAAGGCGTGGTAACTTCACTTCACAGCTATTATGTTTTCTTCATTTCCCCCAGTCTCCACTGCCAGTCCTGCAGTCGTGTCACAGTGAACCGAGAATTGCTGGCCATAAGCTGGGTGCTCCCAATGCTTACTGACGCAGCAGATGAAAGCTGTAGTTTAGAGAACAGACGGCAGAGGACGCCATTTACGAACCAGGCAACAGTCTTCTTCTGATT
>JADBJO010008544.1:35000-47500 GCA_016801955.1 Conus betulinus
ACACACACACACACACACACACACACACACACACACACACGCACACACACACGCACAGAGAGAGAGAGAGAGAGAGAGAGAGAGAGAGAGAGAGAGAGAGAGAGAGAGAGAGAGAGAGAGAGAGCAAAACAAAACAAAACAAAAAGACCGACGATCATTTAGAAGCATCGAAATACAAAGGCACAATCAAAGGGTGTAGCAGAAGAAAAGGTTCCAACTATCGCATTATAGTTTCCAGAAGGCAGGGACTGGCTGCACTTTATATCCTGAACGAACCCGTGCCTGTCCCTGGGGCAAACAGACAGATAACGACAACGGCAACAACCAACGTCATCATCATCAGCAGCAGCAGCAGCAGCAGCAGCAGCATGGTCATCATCATAATGATAATAACAACAACGAAAATGTTAATAACAGTGACTTACGCGGGAGGACATCGTCGCCGGAAACAGCTTTGACTTCTTCCGGAAGGGAGGCTATTCCCTTTGCATCGTTTGTCGTGGACTTGTCGCTTCCGAATGGTGTCGTGACATTGAAACATGGACACTTGCACGCCTTAGAAAGAAAAAAAAAAAGAAGACAAATATGAGTTCAAATTCTGTAGCGCAGTCTTGAATTGGTTTCAGTCGTGGTGTTTTCTTTGATGATCAACTCAGTTTCTCTTTTCCACTAGAATCACTTCATTTGCCACAAGAAAAACAATACATATTAAGTCAGTCAATCAGTAAGTCAATCAGTCAATCAGTTTCTGTTTCTCTTTCTGCTTGCTTAATTTGCCCTTTGTCTCTTCATTTCTCCTTTTCTTTCTATCTATCTTTTTTGTTTGTTAGTCTTCCTTCCTTCCATTGCTGCTCTTTCTTTCATCCTTGCGTCCTTTGAAATCTAATAGCTCTCCTCCTCTCTCAACCCCGTCCATGTTCTGTAGTTCTTTTTCTGTCTTTGTTGAAAGTGACTCTCTCTCTCTCTCTCTCTCTCTCTCTCTCTCTCTCTCTCTCTCTCTCTCTCTCTGTCTGTCTCTCACGTGATTGTTATCTTGCTAACTGTGGCTGGATTTAAATCATGCTGCACTGGTTGATTGAAGCTGGAATCGCACTGACCTAAACACAGTTTTATACTAAAATCTCAAACTTCAACACCGTATTTCCATGTGACTCTTATTTCATGTTAAATACTTTGCCCGGAATAATTGCACATTGGTGTCAATGGAAGGGCGACTTTGGAAGAACAGAAACACTAATATCAGTGTGGGGGAATCGATGTGTCATTACGTGTTTGCGCTCGTGAAATATACAGACTAAAATCATGACAAAAAAGATATCAAGATAGTGATGTAACATCAGAGACTCTATGTCAGTATACTCAGGTGGTATTGTTGCAGTATGCAATGGCCCAAAAGTGATTGGACAAAGGTCAGCGTACTCTGCAGTTCTTCTTCTCTCCGCAAATCCGGGTCATAGTCAATGGCCGTTGCCGGACACACAAAGTGCCTAATTAGGATCCTCAATCCGTGAAAGCAGCGCAGCTAATCGTGGCAGAAGACAATCACGTCCTCAGCTTTAAAACGATGACTGCGAAATGAACGGGGTGTTTAATTCTGAGAGCAGCCCACACGCACAGTTCTCACGGGGGAAGAAGAAGGAGGAAACGTTAGGAACAGCTGGACAGCTGAACATCTTGAGAAAAGAAGACCCCTCCTTCCTCACGCAACCCTTCCCCCATCCACATCCCACCCCACGCCACTTTCTCCCTCCCTTCTCGTCTCTCCAGCAAATGTTAACGTCCTCAATTGTTTACGCTGTACGGAGTCTGGGCCACCTCCACGTAACGACCCGTGTAAAGGCCCTGCTGATGTCACCTTTTTTCTGCCGCTGCTTGCACTCAAAGCTCCAGGAAGGTCGGGTACCTAAAGGCCACGTCACCTTGTGACGGACATGTGAAACCACTGAATCATCAGACACCCCCGTGGGGAAATTCAACCCGTGTGGAAGTTACTTTTGTTCCCCTTCGTTTACATCCAAATGGAACTCTTTTCAGCTGCTTCCGAATGTGCCATTGCCTTTCGGGTTCTGGTCCTCTTGTTCCCAGAAACAGAAACCTGTTTTTGTGAGATCATAGACAGATATCCCTTCAAGCAGCAGTACTCCCATCTCTTTGGCGAGGACGTTGCTTTTGGAAGCATGATTCGTGAAGTGCGACCGTCGAATATTGTACAGTACGCACAAATTAAAGCACCGAATAGGGAACATGATACATGAGAAAAAAAAAAACGATGGTGGTACATAATCAGAAAAAAGGTTTTATTTTTTCATGTAGCCCTAGAAAGACACACTGAATTTGAACTGAACATAAACAAAAAGAAGCTGAGTTAGATACTAAGTTGCTGAATGTGTGCGTGTGTGTGTGTGTGTGTGTGTGTGTGTGTGTGTGTGTGTGCGTGCGTGCGTGCGTGCGTGCGTGCGTGCGTGCGTGCGTGCGTGCGTGCGTGCGTGCTTGTGTGTGTGTGTGTGTGTGTGTGTGTGTGGCCACCTCTTCTATTTCCTTATGCTGATAAGGATGTAAGGGTACATGATCAACCAAATTCTGTAAACCTCCTGATGACTGGCCATGAACAAGGAGCCCAGTTCTGCCGATCACCCCAAGTCTTCAGATCTCCGGAAAGGTAATCAAAGGGAGGTTACCTACGCCGCAGGAAGAGGAACACTGGGACAGGCCCACTTCCTTCCACTGGTAGCGGCCCTTGTCCGGCTTGGTCTCCTTCAGACAGTCGTTCTGGCCGTCACACACCCCGCACAGGTCCACCGTCCGCTTGGAGCCCAGGCGATGGTCACAACCCACTGTCTGCAACAGTGCGAATCACCCTCATCATCCTCATCCTCCTCCTCATCATCATCAGCATCAGCAGCAAAGCACGCCAACTCACATGCATTCAAAGATACTATATAACCCATGTCATAGTGGGCTTTCACAAAGTATATATAGCAATACAACTATCGGACATATAGCATGAATAACACAAGTGTTGTACTCAAATTCCAAACATTTCACCCTTGGTTCAAAATACTGTGGCGCATCTTCAAAGCCTTGTCTAGAAAAAGTGCAAGGCGTACATTCAATGATTTGTGTTCAGATGCAAACAACATTGTCAGCTTAAACTGAGAGGGACTACTGTAGTACTTGGCTGGATGTATTGTTCCCTTAATTCTTGATATGCCGGACTTTGCAATATAAAGTGGACTTCAGTTTTTCTTCTTGGCTTTCACAAAGCGGGCACATTAGTTCATGTTCTATTAGGTTTCTCCCGAAACGCATTTTGTGTACATTTAATTGCGACACTCCTAACCTCATTCTAATCAGACTTATTCTAGCCTTTAGATGGCTAACTGATTGTAGGTAGGTGGCCAAAGTTAAATCAGACTTAAATGTCCTGTAAAGATGGAAGCGATCACTCCGATTTATTTCAATAGACCACTGCATTTTATAGTCTTGGATCAATCTACTTCTCAACGCTTTCAAAAACTCCGTTTCGTTCCAACCCCTTGATTCTCCCAAACTTCTTCAAATCCATACTTATGAAGAAAAAAGCAAACATTAGATGCCCAAATATTCTTATTCGTACCATGAAATAATAACAACATTTTGTATACTTTATATGGCAATCGATGAGATGGCATTTTCACAATTCTCAGCCAGTATTTAATACTTTTTAAAAATAAATTGACATGCAAAGGAAACCTACCTAATTCTCCATAGATCATTACATTAGGAGTTCTGATGCTCGCATTCAAATAACTTTTTCATGGCAAAGAGGTGCACTTTTTCTACCATGTCAAGGTTACCAAATATGCCCCAGATTTCCGCCCCATAACTAAGTATTGGCTGAATTTGAGTGTCGAACAACTTAAAGAATACAGTAGGCGATTTTTCTCCCACAGACCACAAAAGCTTGAAAATGTTAATGACGCTTCAGAGAGAGAGAGAGAGAGAGAGCAATGCACGCACACACAAACGCGCCTAAATCAAGCGCACATGAATTTATAAATACATGAATACAGCACACAGACGTACAATCATTACTTCATGTAGTGTTGCATTACGGAGTTTCAACATACTGCTGCGTCAGTCGTATATCCTCTGACTGTCTGTTTCCCTCTGATTCGTTCCCATACTCTCTTTTTCCTCCTCTATTCCTCTCTCTCTCTCGCTCTGATTGTCTATTTGTCTGTCTACCTCTGTCTCTGTCTGTCTGACTGTCTGTCTGTCTGCCTCTCTCTCTCTCTCTCTCTCTCTCTCTCTCTCTCTCTCTCTCTCTCTCTCTCCTCCCACCACACCCCAAACACCCATCCCCATTTCCCTCCAACCTTCCCCCCCCCCCTCCAACCCCCCACCCACCCCCATCCTCTATCCCTTACCCAGCACTTTCCGCTGATGCACATGTCGAAGGACCCCTCCTCCTTGCAGCGCGTGCCGTCCAGCACCTTGGGGGCCAGCCGGACCACGGTGCGCGTGCCCTTGGCGATGCAGTACAGCGCGCAGGGGTTGTTGCGGTCCGTGTAGGGCAGCCACTGGTACAGCTTCCCGCCGTACGTGGCGTTGTTGTAAGCCGCGCACTGCTCCGACCTGAAGTCCAGCGATCCTGGTGGGCAGGGCTGGGGACAGTGCAGGAAAGTGGGGGGAGGGGAGGCGGCGGCGGTGGGGGGGTGGGGAAGGAGACAGAGGTGGGGTGAGGGAGAGAGAGGATCAAAATAAGGTGAGTGGAGGGGTGAGGCGCGACGTGTGCTGAGGTATGAGGTGAAGTGAGGTAACGGGTGAGGTTAAGCTGGGGGGGGGGGGGGGGGGGGGGTTGTGCACGAGAAGTCAGGGATGGGACGAAGAGCGAGAGAGAGAGAGAGAGAGAGAGAGAGAGAGAGAGAGAGAGAGAGAGAGAGAGAGAGATGGTGAGTTGAATGAGTTGACTAGTGAGGTGAGGAATAGGGTTAGGTGAGCAGTGAGGTGACGTGACAAGTGAGGTGAGATATGAGGTGAAATGAGGTAACGGATGAGGTAAAAAGTTGGGGGAGGAAACACGAAAGGTGAGGGTTGGGCCGAGGCGAGAGAGAAAGAGAAATAAATGGTGAGTTAGATGAGGGACTAGTGAGTTGAAGAATGGGGCTTAGGTGTGGAGTGAGGTAACGGGAAAAGTGTAAGGTACGAGTGAAGCGAGGTAAGGGATGAGGTAAAAGGGGGGGGGGGGGGGGGGGGGATAGGGGGGGGGTTGGAGGGGGGGGGGTTGAGGGGGGGGGGGGGGGGGGGGGGGGGGGGGGCGGGGATGAGGCGAGGGTTGGGGAAGAGTGAGGGCAGGATTGAGGCACAGGGTGAATTTAAGAAACGCGAGAAGTGAAGGGTTAAATGAGGCGAGAGACAAAGAAAAAAAAAGGTGGATTGAATGAAGGAACGGGTGAGGTGAAGAATGGTGTTAGATGAGGAAAAGATGAGGAGAAGCATAGCTTGAGCTGAAGAAGAGAAATAGAGATAAAAATTGAGATTAGATAAGGTTGTAAGGTAAAAGGCTGCACAGTTTGAGGTTAGATGAAATAAGAAGGATAATAATGTAAAGCCAGAGTTGAGAAAAGACGTGAGTTAGTAAGAGGTAGAGCGTGATACGGATGAGGTGAGCAAAGAGCTGAGATGATGGATGAAGTTGTGGGGGTAAAGGTGAATTAAAAGATGACGTATTAGATATAATGAGATAAGTGGTAAAGTGAAATAAAGAATGAGGTGAGGTAAACAATAAGGTCAGATAAGGAATAAGATGAGCTGAGGTGGGGAAAGCTAAGGTGGGGAGAATTCAGGTAAGTGATTAGTTGAATTCAGGTATGAAGTGAGTTCAGGTATGAGATGAGTTTAGGTATGAGGTGAGTTCAGGTACGGGGTGATTTCAGGTATGAGGTGAGTTCAGGTATGGGGTGAGCTCAGGTATGGGGTGAGTTCAGGTATGAGGTGAGTTCAGGTATGGGGTGAGTTCAGGTATGGGTCGAGTTCAGGTATGAGGTGAGTTCAGGTATGGAGTGAGTTCAGATATGGGGTGCGCTGAAGTAAGGCAAGAAATGAGGTAAGTTAAAGTGAGGGGTTAGGGAGCTCATGAATAAGAGTTTCCTAGCGCAAAGGGATGAGCTGAGTTCAGGTATATGGGTGAGTTCAGGTATGGGGTGCGCTGAAGTAAGGCAAGAAATGAGGTAAGTTAAAGTGAGGGGTTAGGGAGCTCATGAAACAGGAGTTTCCTAGCGCAAAGGGATGAGCTGAGTTCAGGTATGGGGTATCAGGGGTGAGTTCAGGTATGGGGTGCGCTGAAGTAAGGCAAGAAGTGAGGTAAGTTAAAGTGAGGGGTTTGGGAACTCATGAAATAGAGTTTCCTAGCGCAAAGGATGAGCTGAGTTCAGGTATGGGGTAGAGTATAGTATGATATGGTAAAACAAGACAAGGATATTTAAGGCAAGAAGGTTATGTGAGTTCAGGTTAGGGGTGAGGTGCGTTTAGGGTATGTGAAAAGGTAAGATAGAGTAAGGGGCGAGGCGTGTTATGGTTAAGGGGTGAGATAAGATAAGGGAAGATAAGAGGGGGTGATTTCAGATAAGAGACGATGTGAAATGAGGTATGAGGTGAGAGGTAAGGAATGAGGTGAAGTGACGTCAGGTATGATGTAAGGGTAAGTAAGGTACGGTAAGGTAAGGCAGGAGTTGAGCTATGTTCAGGTGAGGAGTGAGATGAGTTTGGGTAAGGGGTGAGGTAAGGGATAAGAAACTGGGGTGAGGTTAGTTCAGATAAAGGCTAAGGTAAGAGATGAATTGAGTTCAGGTAAGTGTGAGATAAGTTACGATAAATGTGAAGTGAAGTCAGATAAAGGGTGAAAAGAGTTCAGGCGAAGTGAAATATGAGTTCAGATTAGGGTGAGGTGAGCTGAGGTTAGAGGTGAAATGAGTTGACGCAAGAGGTTGAGGTGAATTGAGGTGAGTTCAGGTAAGGGATGAGGTGAATTCAGGTAAATGTCAAGCTCCTTCAGATAAGAGAGGAGATGAGTTCAGGTGAAAGGCGAGTTCAGATAAAGAGTGAGGGAGAACTGAGATGAAATGAGTCGGTTTCACGTGGGGGGTGGGGGGTGGGGGTGGGGTGGGAATCAATCCACGTAAACGTCAAGTGTGTTCAGGTATGAGGTGAGGTGAGTTCAGGTAAGAGGTGAGGTGATTTCAGGTATAAGGCGAGATGAGTTCAGGTATGAGGCAAGGTGAGTTCAGGTATAAGGCGAGATGAGTTCAGGTATGAGGTAAGGTGAGTTCAGGTATGAGTTCAGGTATGAGGTAAGGTGAGTTCAGGTATGAGGCGAGATGAGTTCAGGTATGAGGTAAGGTGAGTTCAGGTAAGAGGTGAGGTGAGTTCAGGTAAGAGGTGAGGTGAGTTCAGGCAAGAGGTAAGGTGAGTTCAGGTAAGAGGTAAGGTGAGTTCAGGTAAGAGGTAAGGTGAGTTCAGGTAAGAGGTAAGGTGAGTTCAGGTAAGAGGTGAGGGTGAGTTCAGGTAAGAGGTGAGGTGAGTTCAGGCAAGAGGTGAGTTCAGGTAAGAGGTGAGGTGAGTTCAGGTAAGAGGTAAGGTGAGTTCAGGTAAGAGGTAAGGTGAGTTCAGGTAAGAGGTAAGGTGAGTTCAGGCAAGAGGTAAGGTGAGTTCAGGTAAGAGGTGAGGTGAGTTTCAGGTATGAGGCGAGGTGAGTTCAGATAAGAGGTAAGGGGGAGTTCAGATAAGAGGTAAGGGAAGTTCAGATAAGAGGTAAGGGGAGTTCAGGTAAGAGGTAAGGCGAGTTCAGGTAAGAGGTGAGGTGAGTTCAGGTAAGAGGTAAGGTGAGTTCAGGTTTGAGGCGAGGTGAGTTCAGGCAAGAGGTGAGGTGAGTTCAGGCAAGAGGTGAGGTGAGTTCAGGCAAGAGGTAAGGTGAGTTCAGGTAAGATGTGAGGTGAGTTCAGGCAAGAGGTGAGTTCAGGTAAGAGGTGAGGTGAGTTCAGGTAAGAGGTGAGGTGAGTTTAGGCAAGAGGTAATGTGAGTTCAGGTAAGAGGTAAGGTGAGTTCAGGCAAGAGGTAAGGTGAGTTCAGGCAAGAGGTAAGGTGAGTTCAGCAAGAGGTAAGGTGAGTTCAGGTAAGAGGTGCGGTGAGTTCAGGTAAGAGGTAAGGTGAGTTCAGGTAAGAGGTAAGGTGAGTTCAGGTAAGAGGTGACGTGAGTTCAGGTAAGAGGTGAGGTGAGTTCAGGTAGGGGGGGTGAAGTAAGGTAAGGAATGAGGTGAGGTCATGACGGTATGTTATGGTAATGCCACATGAGATAAAGATTCAAATAAGGTCAAGTGAAGGGCGACGACACGTTGAAGTGCGGTGATAATGGTGGTTCCCTGCAGATCAGAGTGCATCGGATTAAGTTGTGTTTACTGACTGTATGAGTCAGCCTCTAGGGTAGCGATCGTGTGAACTAGCTGTACCGTACCCTGGGAATGAATCCAGGGCCAGCGACGTGCACACTGAGTGAGACAACAAACTTGTCCCCTGTCTTGTTTAAGTGGGTAACAACCCAATAAAACAAAGGCATGAGAACGTTACAGGAGGGAGGAGGAAGTAGGAAACGAGCGGTAAGTAGAAAAGAGATAGGCAGGTAGAAAAATTGGCAAAGGGATAGGAAAATAGTGAAAGACAGAAGAAGGTAGGAGAGTGGGGGGAAACTAGGAAAAAGGTAGGATAGTGGCCAAAGATAACGAAGAGATGGGAAAGTAGGAAAGAGACCAGAAAGTAGAAAAAGGTAAGAACGGATTGGTAAAGTTGCAAAAGTAAAATGCAGAGAGAGAGAGAGAGAGAGAGAGAGAGAGAGAGAGAGAGAGAGAGAGAGAGAGAGAGAGAGAGAGAGAGAGAGAGAGCACAATAATGACAAGTTTGGAGAGAGGTTGAAAAGAGACAAGAAAACAGAAAAAGTAGACAAAGTAGAAAAGAGATAGCGAAAGAAGGAAAGGCAGTACGGGAATGGAAAACTGGGAAAAGACAGGAAAGAAAATGAAAGGATAAGGCAGGGAAAGAGACAGGACAGTGGGATAATGAAGGACAGAGAGGGAAACCTACAGGAAAGTAAAGAACAGTAAGAACAGGACAGAAACGTTGTAACAAGCTGGGAAGAGTCAGGAAAGTAAGGAACAGTAAGAACAGGACCGAAACGTTGTAAAAAAGCTGGAAAGAGACAGGAAAGTAAGAAAAGGCAGGAAAGAGATTCAAAAGTATGGAGAAGTCAAAAAGTGATGGGGAAGTAGGGAACGACTGGAAAGATAAATGAATGAAGGAAAAGACAAGAAGGAGAGAGTAAGGTAGATAAAGGTAGGGAAGAGTTAGAAAGGCAGGAAACAGTAAAGGTGTAAGAAAGTTGGAAAGACGAAAGCAGGAGAGATAGGAAAAGAGGAAAAGGTAAGAAACAGATTGGAAAAAAAAAAGTATTTGAGAGACGGGAAAAGAGATGTAAAGAAAGAGAAGAACGCGAAAGGTAGGAACAGGTGAGAGGCAATAGGACAAGCAAAGAACAAGGGTAGACATAGCTATGAGCATGGCGAAAAAAGGTCAGTTCCAAACATTACATCCCACATCCTAATGACCATACGGGACAGTGAACTGTGAGGGGTTTACAGTGAACTGTCAGAAGTTTACCGTGAGCTGTGGGAGGTTTACACTGGACTGCTAGAAGTTTACAGTGAACTGTTAGAAATTCACAATGAAGGGCCAGAAGTTCACTCGTCGAGGTCACAGCACTATGACAGGCGGAAAGCCCCCTCTATCAGCCGCCTCAACAACTGAGTCGGGTACCCATTCACTGAAAGGTGGTCAAAGGGCGTTCTCAAGCGGTAAAAATCCCACCCCACCAAAGATTCGAACTCACAGTTGTCAGTTCTATAGCTGAAATCCTCTAGCCACCTAGTTGCAGGCCTCTGCCACGGCAGAAAAAAAAGGAGAGAAAAGGCAGAAAAGAAAATGAAACACAACAAAACAGCTCGGATGACGTGGGGGGGGGGGGGGGGGGGGGAGAGAGAGAGAGAGAGAGAGAGAGAGAGAGAGAGAGAGAGAGAGAGAGAGAGAGAGAGAGAGAGAGAGAGAGCACAAAAAAGCAGGACGTGTGTTAAAGAATGAAATAAAAAGTGAGAACGAGTGTGGAAGGAGGAAAAAAGATAGAACCATTTGACAAAAAAGAAGAGAGAGAGAAGTAGAGTAAAGGTCTGATGATAGAAAGACAGTAGAAAACGGTCGGGGTATCAGGAAAATGTAGAACAAAAAGTAGGGAAAGCGGGAACAAATGATAGAAAATACAAAGATGTATGAAAGTGTCAAAATCAGTCAGAAAACGTACAAAAATATATCGGAAAAGATAGAGGGGAATGTAAAAACTAGGAAAAGATAGCGAT
This sequence comes from Conus betulinus, assembly GCA_016801955.1. Classification (NCBI taxonomy): domain Eukaryota; kingdom Metazoa; phylum Mollusca; class Gastropoda; order Neogastropoda; family Conidae; genus Conus; species Conus betulinus. Next base: position 45,437 of record JADBJO010008544.1, read on the forward strand.
GAGTAGAAAAACGACGTGAACATGAAAAAAAAAAAAAAACCCACACAGAAGAAATTATTAGAAAAAGTTAGACAACGAAGACCAGTAAAACCTTGGACGAAATACGTAAGAAAAAAAAAAAGCCGAAACACTTAGGACAATGTGAGAAAGGGTTGAATGGCAGACAAAGCTAGGGAAATAAGAATGGATAGGGAAAATAGGTGAGGTTTAAACAAAGTGGGACAGGCGAGGACAAAACAAAAATAGGATAAGAAAGGCTGGGCAAAAGGCTGGACAAAAAATCAGGACTGGGTAGGACCAGTGCAGGAAAACTAAAACATAAAGTAGAAACAGTGGGAACAGTAGAAAAAAAAGCACGGAAAGTTAAAATAAATGGGGAGAATGAAAAGATAGCGAAACCTATCAAATAAAAAAGGGGAAGGGGGTGGTAGGGAAAAAAGCGTAGGGAGGCATGAGATTTTCTTTCTAATGTACAGCAAGGAATAGAAGAGACAACAGAAATTACAATGGGACTCAGGAGAGCGCAGATGTCAGCTACACAAAATGATCTTGCTGCCAGGGGAAGTCACAATCAGTGCCTACGGAATCAAAGAGTTATTTCCCAGGTATACATTTTAGTAACAGAAAAAAAAAAAATTACAAAACAGAAATGTTTGTACTCTAGAAAGTTGTAACATTCCACATATGTAGGTATTATTCCACAGACAATTATCAATATTATCGTCAGCAGTACCTTCACAGTGTTGATGTTTGGTGAAAAAGGTGTAGTAATCTCAGTTAACGGATCCTGGATTCCGCCTTCTGATCTGGATGGGCACCACGGATCTCTTCCCGAAACATAAAGGGTTGGTCCCTGGGCTACATTTCGTTCCCCCCACCCCCACCCCCACCCCTGCACCCCCCTCCCCAATTTTGTTAAATCCACACAGTGTTTTTTTTTGCGTAATCTTACCAACAGACAGAGAGGTAAATTAACAGACGCGTGTGAAAACATAACTCCTGGTGTGGGTAATTAGGAAAAGGTAGGATTGGGTTGAAAAGGTGGAGGAAGTTAGGAACAGGGCTCCAGCTAGCTGTTTGTTTGTAAGCAGTCTCCTGACCCTCAATATCTTCAGGGGTCATCACCCGACTCCCTTTTCTCTCTCTCTCTCTCTCTCTCTCTCTCTCTCTCTCTCTCTCTCTCTCTCTCTCTCTCTCTCTCTCTCTCTCCTCTGTCTGTGTGTGTGTGTGTGTGTGTGTGTGTGTGTGTGTGTGTGTGTGTGTGTGTGTGTGTGTGTGTGTGTGTGTTTTCCTTAAGGTCTTGGCTCTCGAACCAGTTCACTACTCCTAGTCTGATTTATGTGTTGTGAGTAGGGAATATATAGTTTTGTAAACAAAAGTGCTTTGGAGTACGGCGGTGCTTTTGCTCAATTCGTGTGTGTGTGTGTGTGTGTGTGTGTGTGTGTGTGTGTGTGTGTGTGTGTGTGTGTGTGTGTGTTTATGCGCGCGCGTGCGTGTGCTTGCATGCATGCGTGCGTACGTGGGTACGTGTGTGTGTGTGTGTGTGTGTGTGTGTGTGTGTGTGTGTTTGTGTTTGTGTTTGTGTGCGCGTGCGCACGCGTGCGTACGTGCGTGAGAGAGAGAGAGAGAGAGAGAGAGAGAGAGAGAGAGAGAGAGAGAGAGAGAGAGAGAGATGGCCCTTATGCTGTAAGCACAATTCTTAAGGCTGTTTTGTGCGTTATGATGAGCTCATGCGCGTGAGTGGGAGTCCCGAGGAATAAATGCTGTTGCCTGAACGCTTATACAGCCACAGTCTAAAACAGGGCAGATCTACCTGTGTGTTGCACGTGTTGTAGCGGTAGCGGTCCCCTTCGCAGCGGCTGCTGCTGACGTAACTCCTGACGCACTTCCGCTCCTGGTAGGTGGCGCCTCCGTCGCACGTGCGCGAGCACTCGCTCCATGAGGTCCAACTGTCCCAGTGGTCTCTCCCGTGACGCAGTGAGGGGCCTGGAAGTAGAAAAGACAGTCAGATCATGATGGAATGGGTGTCGTCTTTGTTGCCGCTGCTGTTGTTGGTTGTTCTCG
>JADBJO010008544.1:60000-62500 GCA_016801955.1 Conus betulinus
CAGGGGCCGGAAGGCGTCGGGGAGTCTGTGGAAGGTTTACCACACAAGAGAAGATTATTCAATCCATCGTTCCCAAGTTCTGGGTTCTGTGGGAGGGCAGCGCTTGTTTTTTCATCGAAGTCACCTCACGAAGGGTCAGTGAAAGTGTTTACAGCCTGCAGGGACACACTTATGAAACGTGGAACCATTTCACAATGGTTTTGGCCTGAACAGTCCTGGCTAGTCGCCAGATGGCGACGATTGAGACCAACGGCTTCACCACAAAACTGAAACGCCTTTTTGGAATAAGCTCTTTGCATTCTAGTCTTGAGTTTCGGTGGTATTTATACTGACCTGACGCTCCACAGCCCTTTAAGGCCGGCCATGGACCGGGCAGACTGATAACGGATTGGCGGCGTGCAAAGGTGGCATCAGTATGCGGTGTCTGGCATGTCAGAGCTGCTGCACTCTTTGTGGCACGGCTGCCTGGCGTCTGATGCGCTCTGCAGTTTCTCTTCCCCTCGTCCTGGTATGGTAGGTTCAGGGTTCTTCTCACAGACATACACACTTTTGAAAGTCGATGGTTCCTCTCCACGTTGTGTGGTCAGGTGCAAGTCCTTCCTAACGCTCGGTGTTAATGTCAAGAGCTTTGTTGTACATCTACACGTATCTTTGTATTGCTGCTATAAGGGTCACTTGTTTACTGTTGAGAAGGTCTTCAGGGTTGCAGCCAGCTTGCATGCAGTGGAAATGGCCTAGATTGCCGTGTCTGCGTTGCCTGAGTAAGATGTCCATGTCGGGGGAGGCCAGCGCAAGACAGGACTTCAGTGTTGGGCACTCTGTCTTGCCGGGGTATGCCCACAATGCGGATGTTTCCCAGGTGGGTCCTGTCTGACTTGCTGCAATACAACAAGGTGCGAATGACGTAGGCGTTGAACACTGCCATTTTCATCTTCACAATCAGCTGGCCAGTCCCCATTGAAGTCGTGAGGCGCAAAGGTCGTAGCTGCCATCCCGATCGTCCTGTCGATGGCTGTGTCAAGGAAGAGGCTGCCCGTCATAGTGACGTCAATGGACATGACGTTGTGGACAACGTCGAGGTTCTCGCAAGGCTGTCAATGTCAAGGCAGGACTGTCAAGGCTGTCAATGTCAAGGCTGTCAATGTCAAGGCAGGACTGTCAAGGCTGTCAATGTCAGGCAGGACTGTCAATGTGTGATGGCTAGGCCGTGCTGAGGATGCCTGGCATTGCCCATCATTGATCCTCCCAAGCTTACAACACACGCACACACACACACACACACACACACACACACACACACACACACACACACACACACACACACACACACACACACACACACACACACACACTAACACACACACACACACACACACACACACACACACACACACACACACACACACACACTAACACACCACACACACACACACACACACACACACACACACACACACACACACACACACACACACACACACACACTAGCACACACACACACACACACACACACACACACACACACACACACACACACACACACACACACACACACACACACACACACACACACACACACACACACACACACACACACACACACACACACACACACACACACACACACACACGTACACACACACACAGAATCTGAAAAACGTAATAGAGTTTTTAAGAGTGTATAGCATGCCGTATGGGCGAACCGGCATTGCAGACTGAAGAATCAGTGTCCACTCTAGACACGTATATTATCAATGTATAGTCGCCTGTTGATGGCATATGGCTGGCACTTTATTAAGTGTAAGTTTCGGTTTCAGTCGACCCGTAAGATCCATATTAGGGTTGCTATCATGTCACAATCTATATCTGTATCTATATGTATGTCAAATATTACGAGAAGAAAGCAAAATGAATTTCTAAAAAGGCAAAATTTAATGAGCTGGCTTTTAAGGTCACACACACACACACACACACACACACACACACACACACACACACACACACACACACACACACAGCATAGATGAAAAATATACTACTAAAGAAAGCCAAGCCAAGGAAAAGATTAAATTTTATCACTTTTCCAGAACTCATACTATAAGGGCCCCTGGTATCCCTATCCGAACAAAGCTTTTCTGCATAAACAAACTCAAACATTAAAAGCGTTTCTTGCCTTTGCCTCTTGTAAGATGAAGAGAACACAGGCGCTGAAGATCAAGAGAATACACTCTATCGATCACAGCTTTAGTACAAATAACCGTAAAAATTAACACAACAAACGAACAAAATATACTGAACAGCTTTTCAGTCTTACAACGTCGGTTCGAACTGAAACTATGACATTCGCAAGCCAGACACATCTTACATAATAGTACTCAAGTGACTAAAATCCAATTTTGTTTCCTTGGAAGACTTGCTTGAATTCGACATACACTAACACGTGATACCACAAACACTCAACGTAACACCAGCTTTCTGACGACAATCTCCGAGTTCACAA
>JADBJO010008544.1:67500-70000 GCA_016801955.1 Conus betulinus
CATACACCCACGTACACACGTATGCACGCACGAACGGAGACACACAAAACACACACACACACACACACACACACACACACACACGCACGCACGCACGCACGCACGCACACACACACACACACACACACACACACACACACACACACACACACACACACACACACACACACACAGAATCAAATCATACCCACACAGAAACGTATGGACGCACGCACAGCATACACTTACATACAAACAAAATTCTCTCTCTCTCTCTCTCCTCTCTCTCTCTCTCTCTCTCTCTCTCTCTCTCTCTAGCTCGCGCACAGCATATGCAAAAGTTTCATAAACGGAATAATGCGACCTAATACACGTAAGAGTCAGACAGCTATGTTATGTAACAAATTCTTTGCTCTACGTGTACATCAGATCATTAAAACAAAAAAAAAAGAAACAAACATACAAACAACAACAACAACAACAATAAAACCAGTTCCATTAGAAATATCTGCCAGGTGGATTAGTCTTTATCAGATGTACAGCTAAATTGGCTAGACTCCACCCATTTTCTGGGTTGGGACAAAAAAAACACTATGTAATGTCAAAGGTAGTTTTTTATCATTTCATCATGAAGACATTGAAGACATGCTTTTGTTATGGAACATTCAAGTAAAAAAATTAGATACATTAAGTTTTGACCACAGACACACAAAGAAGATGTTTTAAAAAAACCTACCTAACCAACCATCCACGCGTATTCTGCGTTATAAATTTTGATTTGGAATAGAACCTGGCGGACTTATACAATGACTGCTGGGGGCAGAAAGACCCATCAGTTCTTCTGAATGCAGCTTCAAGGTACTGCGGTCTTCTCTGGTCCCAGAGTGCTTTTGTAACAATATTGTTTTCTTCAAAAACCAAACAAGGAATATAACATCAAACTGTATTCGATTTGCACATAGAAGTCTCTTTTGCACAGGTATCAGCCAATTCATTCCCTCGAAGATCACAGTGATCGGGTACCCATAATAATGTTATTTCAGAACCTCGCATTATTTACTTGTGATTGAAAATAAAATTTCACTTACGAGATCAGGGCGACTTAATGTATTTTGAAGGTGTAAAGCCGTTAAAGCAGACTTGGAATCTGACAAAATCAGCAATCTTTCTGGTAAAACTTGAGGGAAGGTATCACGAAAGCAGCACCAACCACAGAAGCACTCGAAACTGAACCATCAATGAAAATATGCAGATAAGATTCATATTCAGTGTAAACCAATTATTTAACAAGAGAAGCAAGCAAAAGTGGATTCTCATTTTTAGTAATGTTACCATAGGAATAGAAAATAACTGCTTGAAACACCAACCAAAGGGGGAAAGGGTATTTGGTCATTTTAACAATTTGTCAAGAAAAGTCGCATGCATGTAAAAGAGGAGACGCATAATCAGATAATGAAAGATATCCCTGCTTTATTCCGTTTCTCTCTAGAAACGTAGGTGCTTTCATCAAGTTCAGAAGTAACTGAGTTGAGGACTGTTCTTGCTTGTGCTGAGTAGCTACAAGCACAGAGCATCCTATGTTCATTTAAAGGCAAACGCCTGCCTCTCTGAAAGTTATATCAGTATCAGTTGATGGCCGTCTTGGAAGCCCAAAGTAATTTTAAGTTAACTTATGTAAATCTGTCTTTGGTGCAGCAAAAATACTCTTGACCATAACATAAAATCGAACGAACTGTCCCTAAGGCAACATGGATAAGATTAGATCCATAATAATTTAGAGGGATTCCAGTTAAGACTCGCAGTAACGCAGTTTTCTGCCTTGCCCTTTCCACGAGGTAATTTATATGTTTTACACCAAAATAATTTATAGTGAAAAATAAAGTCTAGAAATGTTACTTGCTTACTTGGAAAATGAAAGAATCACCCATTTTTTACTTTTACAGTGGCCCTACTTTTTAAAATCAATATATTTTTTCAATCACACACACACACACACACACACACACACACACACACACACCACACACACACACACACACACATATTCTCCGTGTCTCGTTCTCAATCCTCATCTTCCCCACGCCAGCCCCCCCCCCCTCCCTCCCTTACATCCACCGAGCTTCCCCCCCCCCCCCCCCCCCCCCCCCCCCGGCCCACCCCGTCCCTCCCCAGCAACTCTCTACCCGCCCGTTTTTAGCGACTACAGAAGATGGAGAGGAGAGAGGAGAGGTTATCGGCTCTGTAGCGGCGATTGTCACACACATCCATTCATCCTCCTCGCCCCCTTTCTTCCCCTCTGTCTTCTCTGCTGCCCTTCCTTCTCCAGAGCCGGCAACAGACAATAGGGGCTGCGGGCAGTGTCGTGGTGGTGGAGTCGCTGAGCGGAAAATCCGAGTCACGTTACCGAGGGCCCTCTGGCGCTTGGGGAATCAGGTGGGTGGGTCCGCTTGAACAAGGCTTGACTCCCGTTGCGTTTTAGGGGAGGGGTATGTAAGTGGAGGAGACGCGTTTACATGTTGAT
>JADBJO010008544.1:77500-80000 GCA_016801955.1 Conus betulinus
ACAATGGCCATGTCATCAAGAATGACACCGCTCCAAAAACGTCATGAATGTCGTCTCTGAGCAGTTTTCTCATGTTTCATTTCGAACATAATTCTTTTGTTGGGTGAAATATGTAACAGGTCTAGTTTTTCTCTGCGCGAGAGCTCGGCGGTTTAAAGACTGTCACAGCAACAGACTTCAGACTTTCTGTCTGCAAAACTGGAAGAGGAATGCCCGCCTACCAGTCCCACCCCATTCTTCTCTCTCTCTCTCTCTCTCTCTCTCTCTCTCTCTCTCTCTCTCTCTCTCTCTCTCTCTCTCTCTCTCCACAAATCATCCGCCTGCCGTCCCATTACATTTATGGTAGGAGAATTCATTCTGCTTCACGAAACATCATATTTCAGTGAACCAAATACTTACTTTGTTTACTCAGATCACACAACCAAAACACACACACACACAAACAAACAAATAATTTAAAAACATACATACTTATGACGTGAAAATCCTGTCAGCTTCAATTAACTCAATACATTTTCAAAATATATACACCACCTGTCTGTCTTTCTGTCTGCCAATGGTAAAATGACCCGTGGACAGTCCGGGTATTATTTATGTAAAAAGTGTGTCCCCATCGATGCAGTCTGAGCAATACACCTCTCGGATATTTCCCTGTCCCGTCTTCTGCGCCACCTCGTTGGCATTGCACACACGCCGCTCATTCCCACCCCCCATCCACAGCCACTGCCTGGCTTGTCCAGCTACGGTCCGGCACCAATAATCCACAGGGAACAGTCACCGTCAAGTTCTCCTGAGGCAACCCCACCAACAATCCACAGGGAACAGTCACTGTCAAGTTCTCCTGAGACAACCCCACCAACAATCCACAGGGAACAGTCACTGTCAAGTTCTCCTGAGACAACCCCCCACCAACAATCCACAGGGAACAGTCACTGTCAAGTTCTCCTGAGATAACCCCACCAACAATCCACAGGGAACAGTCACTGTCAAGTTCTCCTGAGACAACCCCACCAACAATCCACAGGGAACAGTCACTGTCAAGTTCTCCTGAGACAACCCCACCAACAATCCACAGGGAACAGTCACTGTCAAGTTCTGAGAAACCCCACCAACAATCCACAGGGAAGTCACTGTCAAGTTCTGAGACACCCCACCAACAATCCACAGGGAACAGTCACTGTCAAGTTCTGAGACAACCCCACCAACAATCCACAGGGAACAGTCACTGTCAAGTTCTGAGGCAACCCCACCAACAATCCACAGGGAACAGTCACTGTCAAGTTCTGAGACAACCCCACCAACACAATCCACAGGGAACAGTCACTGTCAAGTTCTGAGGCAACCCCACCAACAATCCACAGGGAACAGTCACCGTCAAGTTCTCATGAAACAACCCCACAACAATCCACAGGGAACAGTCATCGTCAAGTTCTCCTAAGACAACCCCACCAACAATCCACAGGGAACACTCACTGTCAGGTTCTCCTGAGATAACCCCACCAACAATTCACAGGGAAGTCACTGTCAAGTTCTCCTGAGACAACCCCACCAACAATCCACAGGGAACAGTCACTGTCAAGTTCTCCTGAGACAACCCCACCAACAATCCACAGGGAACAGTCACCGTCAAGTTCTCCTGAGACAAACCCCACCAACAATTCACAGGGAACAGTCACCGTCAAGTTCTTCTCTGAGACAACCCCACCAACAATTCACAGGGAACAGTCACCGTAAAGTTCTCCTGAGACAACCCCACCAACAATTCACAGGGAACAGTCCCCGTCAAGTTCTCATGAGACAACCCCGACAAGGAGACATTGCACTGCTGCCGAGTCACTTTGGTGATGTTCGGTAATGCCTGTTCTGATCCAACATACGCAGAACATCGTCTACTAAGCTTCTGCTGAGGACAGTTACTGCTCTCTCGCGAAGCCGGAAGGCGCCACCATGTGCGTCATACGACAGTCTAACGACTTTGCCGGTACCCCGCTAGATTCGAACCAACGCTATAGGTGTCACAATGAGAGCGCGGCTTCAAGGGCCACAGAATCTGAGGCATTTTTCTTATGCTGGATCGATGAGGATGAGAATGATGAAGTTGATGCTACAGATTTCTATTCTGACCTGAGACTGCATGACAGCTCTTTACCATACGCTTATTTCATGGCATTGCGCGGCACCAGCCAGACCCGAGGGATACAGACACGTGCAGTGTTGGTGAGAACATTTGAGAAACACTCTCTGAGACGCATCCACTGAGTGGATAAAACACGTTTCGTAGTCGTCTTCCTAAATGAGCCTATAGTGGACTCAACTCTAGCTAGGAACCGATGGCGGCAAAACATTCCACAAACAAACGGCTGTGATGCGAATCGAACCTAGGACTTCTCAACCGGGAATGTGTTGGATGTAAAGTCTATTGGAGAGAGAAGAGTTGGACAACTCACAGGGAACAGTCACCGTTAAGTTCTGGTGAGACAACCCCACCAACAATTCACAG
>JADBJO010008545.1:0-5000 GCA_016801955.1 Conus betulinus
TTGTCGGCGCTCCTGGTGTATCTTATCTACAACATACATACTACCCACCTATATACTATATCATGATGGGCCATACATAACATACATAACTGAAAATATAGTGACATCGAATGCATGCTGAATGCATGCGTGCGTGCATGACTACAATACCAATATTCATAAATTACATACACTATGAACAAACACACATATTATCATACAAGCCTGCTACACACACACACCACACACACACACACACACACGACACACACACACACCCACACCAAACACACCCAAACACTCACACTACACACCCATCATGCCATACGTACTAACGTAATTACATACGCAACGTTATACACATCTAATACCGCATGCATGCATACATACGGTACATACTAGGCGAAACCCCGTACACACGGGCGTGCTTAATAGCGCAAAACAACACGCGCGCGCCGCGCCCCCCACCACACACACACCCCCCCACACACACCCACACCACACCCCACACCCAGCACCCACACTGTCCACACACGACACACACACACACCAACACACACACACACCACAACACACCACACGTAATCACATCGCACATGCGGGGGGTCCACGTACCTCAAAATCTCTCTCTGTCTATCTTTCTGTCTTCTGTCTGTCCTGTCTGGGTCTGTCCCTGTTTCGCCTGGCGCCCCTCCTCTGATTTTCTCTCGCCCAAGCCACTTGCATGAACCCCCCCCCTCCCCCCCCCCCCCCCCCCCCATCCCCCCCCCCACCCCCCCCCCCCCCCCCCAAGTTTGCCCCTGTCTGCCCGGTGTAATGTAACTGAACTGAGACCATGTCAAACCTGTCCAGTCACAGGCTGTGCAGTACAGGAGCGTCGTCGTGCCTGGTTAGTATCTGCCTTCTGCTGAGTGTTCCTCAACTTCCCATGTAACTGACGTCTGCCTGCCGCCCCACTTCTCGACCACCACCCCCCCCCCCCCCTCGCCCCCTCCCCCATCTCTCCTCCTGTCTGTCTGTCTCTGTCTCTGTCTGTCCTGTCTGTCCCCTGTCTGTTCTGTCCCTGTCCTCTGTCTGTCTGGTTGTCTGTCCTGTCTGCTGTCTGTCTTCTGTCCTCTGTCTGTATGTATCTATCTCTGTGTCTGTCTGTGTATGTCTGTCTGTCTGTCTGTCTCAGTCTGTCTGTCAATCTCTGTCTGTCTGTCTGTCTGTCTGTCTCTCTCTCTCTCTCTCTCTCTCTCTTCCTGTCTGTCGTTGTCTGTCTGTCTGTCTTTGTCGTCTGTCTTTGTCTGTCTGTCTTCTTCTGTCTGTCCTGTCTGTCTGTCCTGTCTCTTCTCCTTTCTCTCTTCTCTCGGTCTCTCTCTCTCGCTCTCTTTCCCCCGCTCTTTCCTCTATCCTTCTCTATTTCTGTCTGTCTCCGTGTCTCTCCTTTCTCTCTGCATGTCTATCTCTCTCTCTCTCTGTCCCCTCCTCTCTCCCCTTTCCCCTCTGTCCTTTATTTGTGATGTCTTAGTTGCTGTTGTTGTTTTTTTTTCTCTCTTTTCCGGAAAATGATCTTTAAATTTTTACTTTTAATGTCAATGATTGTGCTTTTTTTTTCCCCTTAAAAACGGGCAAGTGGTCTTACCGAATAAAAATCTGAAGTATGGAAGTCTGAGGTTCTTCTCTCTCTCTCTCTCTCTCTCTCTCCTCTCTCACTCTCCTCCTCTCTGGCCTCTCTCTCCTCTCTCTCTCTCGCTCTCCTCTCTCTCATCGTCTCCTCTCTCTCGTGTCTCTCTCTTTCTCTCTCTCTCTGAATGTGTGGTAATTATGTATGTATGTTGTATGTGTGTGTGTGTGTTTTGTGTGTGTGTGTGTGTGTGTGTGTTGTGTGTTGTGGTGTTTGTGTGTGTATGTTTGTGTGAGTGGTGTCTGCAAGTGTGTGTGTGTTGTGTGTGTGTGTGTGTGTGTGTGTATTTGTGTGTGTTGTGTGTGTGGTTGTGTGTGTGTGTGTGTGTTGTGTGTGGGTGTGTGTTCTGTGTGTCTGTGTGTGTGTGGTGGGTGTTGTGTGGGTGTGTGTGTTGCGCGTTTGTGTTGTGTGCGTGTGTGTGTGTGTGTGTGTGTGCGTGTGTGTGGTGTGTGTGTGTGTGTGTGTGTGTGTGTGTGTGGTGTGTGTTTGTGCGTGTGTGTGTGCGTATGTCCCCCTCTCTCCCTACCTTCCATACATTTCCCTCTTCTCATGTCCTTCTCTCTCATATCGGCTTCTTTCTCATCGGTCTCGCTCACACCCCCTCCCCCCCCCCCCCCCCCCCCCCCCCCCCCCCCCCCGATTTCTTCTCTGTGTGTCTCTCTGTCTCGGTCGAGTCCTGTCTGACCTCTGTTTCTGTCTGTCTGTCTGTCGTCTGTCTGTCTGTCTCTCTCTCTTTCTCTCTCTCTCTCTCTCTCTCTCCCTCTCTCTCTCTCTCTCTCCTCCTCTCTCCTCGCTCATTCCCTTCCCTTCCTTCTGCCCTATGGCGTGGTATCGTCGCTGAACTTTCTGGCCGCCAGCAGCAGGGCGGGATTAAGGAAAAAGTCCCACATCCCCACACCCACAGCCTGCTTGAGAGGCTTTACCGTCAACTGCCGGGATTACCACTCCTTAACCCCGGGAATGCACTTAGGAGCAAAAAGCGGAATTTGAGACCGCATGGCTGTGACTAGAGTGGTATTAAAGCGAGCGTAAGAAGCACACACACACACACCACACACACAGCACACATACATACATCACATAGACGCACACACACATACACACAGTCACACACACAGACACAGACACACAGACACAGACACACAGACACAGACACACAGACACATACACAGACACACACACATACACACACACATACATGCAGCGCGCACACGCGCAACGGCGCGCGCCGCGCGCACGCACACACACACACACCACACACACACACACACACAAACACACATACAAAATGCACGCGCGCGCGCACAACACACACACACACACACCACACACACACACACAGCACCGCACCGCACCGCACCGCACCGCAAATTATTTGCCAATGAACTGGAATCTGTGAGGCCAATCTAGAGATGCATGAATACCAGTTCAAGAGAAAAAAAAAATTAAGCAGAAGCACCACACACACACCACACCACACACACACACACACACCACACACACACACACACACACACAACACACAGACGAGGAAGAGCGGAGAGAAAGAGAGAGAGAGAGAGACGAGAGACAGACAGACAGACAGACAGAGAGACAGAGAGAGAAAACGGACAGAACCAACAGACACATTTAACGTGAATGCAAAAAGAAAAAAAAAAAAAGAAAAAAAAAAAAAAAAAAGAAAAAAAAAAAAATGAAATTCCAGGAAAACCCAGAAGGAGCAAGAACGCCTCCGACTGAGCATGGAAAAACGAGGCAAGGTAAAAGACAACATCATCAACAACAACACCACCAACAGCAGCACAGCAAACAGCAACAACAACAAAACACAACAGTAAAACAGAAAATAACACCAACACTTTAGAAAAAGTGGAAAGTACTGGAATGTAGACAACAAGGAAAAGAAATGACCCACAGAAATGTTTCTTTTACTTTTTTTTTTTTTTTTTTATAAAATAAAAAATCTGCGAAAGTCCCCGCCAACACTATGAAGTGTTTTGCACTTTTGACCGACTCTCTGCTGTCTCTGTACAGGTTGAATCTCAGACTCGATTCTGCCAAGACAACCCTCTCTCTCTCTCTCTCTCTCCTCCTCTCTCTCTCTCTCTCTCCTCTCTCTCTCTCTCTCTCTCTCTCTCTCTCTCTCTCTCTCTTTCTCTCGTGTGCGCTCGTGTGTGTGTGTGTGCGGTGTGTGTGTGTGTGCGTGTGTGCGCGTGTGCGTGTGTGTGTGTGTGTGTGTGTGTGTGTGTGTGCGCGCGCGCGCGCGCGCGCTCGCGCGTGTATACGTGTGTGTGTGAGTCTGCTTTTCTTTGCTTCCTCTTTAGGACAAGAACCAATCACAACAACAGCGACATCAACAACAACAACAACAACAACAACAACAACAATTCGGGAGAACTTTTTACAGTTTTGAAGAACATGCCACACACACGTTCTATCACACACACACACACACACACACACACCACACCACACACACACACACATACATTCATGCATGCATCTGCGTCATCCCCTCCTCCCCCTTTCTCCGTACCCCCCCTCTCCCCTATCGCCCCGCTCTTCTCCTTCATCAGCATTCCCCACCCCCTCACCCCATCACCCTATCATCCCCATCACCCCCATCACCCCATCATCCTATCACCCCCATATCACCCCATCACCCCATCATCCTATCACCCCATCATCACCCCATCACCCTATCATCCCCATCACCCCCATCACCCCCACCCCCCTATCCCCATCCCCCCATCCCCTTACCCCCATCACCCCATCACCCCATCACCCCTATCACCCCATCCCCCATCATCCCCCATCACCCCATCACACCCCATCACCCTATCACCCCATCACCCCCATCACCACCCATCACCCTATCACCCCCACCCCATCACCCTATCACCCCATCACCACCCTGTCACCCCATCATCCTATCACCCCCATCACCCCATCACCCCATCACCCTATCACCCCCATCACCCCATCACCCCATCACCCCATCACCCCATCACCCCATCACCCCATCACCCATCATCACCCCATCACCCCATCACCCCCATCACCCTATCACCCCATCACCCCATCACCCCATCACCCCCATCACCCCCATCACCCATCACCCATCACCCCATCACCCCCATCACCCCATCACCCCATCACCCATCCATCCCATCACCCCATCACCCCACACCCCATCACCCCATCACCCCATCACCCCACACCCCATCACCCCATCACCCATCACCCCATCACCCCCCCATCACCCCCCACCCACCCCATCCCCCCCACCCCATCACCACCCCTGTCACCCATCACCCCATCACCCTATCCCCATCACCCCATCACCCCCATC
>JADBJO010008545.1:22500-25000 GCA_016801955.1 Conus betulinus
TAGATAGATAGATAGATAGATAGATAGATAGATAGATAGATAGATAGATAGATAGATAGATAGATATGATAGACAGACATAGATAGATGAATAGAGAGGGAGATGGAGAGACAAATAAGTAGATAGGCGACTTCTGCGTTCACCATACATTTGGGGGGAGCGGAGGATGAGTGTCCATGGTGACTGACAACGCTTGGGACATTACACACAAGAACTGACTACTCCGACTGTTGACGCAAGAGTCACCGCCCTTGCGTCAAGTTTGGATCCTCAAGGGTACACTCATAGTATCTCTACTATTGAGCACTCTCGTTTGTTGGTTGGGTAGTTAGTTGGTTAGTTCGTTCGTTAGTCAGTCAGGTAGTTAGTTATTTAGTCAGTCAATCAGTCAATAGTTAGTCAGCTATTTAGTTAGTTAGCTAGTTGATTAGTCACTCAATTAATTTATTAGATACTAATGACTCCGTTTACTATTGATTACTCTACATTTAATTACTTAACTTGTCAGTTAATAAGTGAGTTGTTATGATTCCAATTATTACTGATTATTCGATATTTATTTATTCATTTATTTGTTTACTTAGCTGTGTCTTTATTTATCTTTTTTCTACATCTATATTGCGCCCCCCCCCCCCCCCCTCCCCCCCTTCCCATTTTCCTGAATCTGCTCTTCACTGGTCACCTGGGAAAGCAACCAGTTCAAATGGAGCCTTTCTCCGCCCTGTGGAGGTGAGAATGCCAGAGAAGTGTAGACCATCTATATCTGTGGCGGCAACTCTGCCGGCATCTCTGTCGGCACCCCTGATGACCTCACACACTGGCTGGCCGAGTCTGGCTGATAGGCGGCATCATGGAGAGGGCCGTCCCCCTCCCACTGTGCTGCTGACCACACAATGCTGTGACCAGTCTCCCCTCCCACTGTGCTGCTGACCACACAATGCTGTCTGTGACCAGTCTCCCCTCCCACTGTGCTGCTGACCACACAATGCTGTCTGTGACCAGTCTCCCCTCCCACTGTGCTGCTGACCACACAATGCTGTCTGTGACCATTCTCTCCCCTCCCACTGTGTGACCAGTCTCCCCTCCCACTGTGCTGCTGACCACACAATGCTGTCTGTGACCAGTCTCCCCTCCCACTGTGCTGCTGACCACACAATGCTGTGACCAGTCTCCCCCTCCCACTGTGCTGCTGACCACACATGTCTGTGACCAGTCTCCCCTCCCACTGTGCTGCTGACCACACAATGTTGTCTGTGACAGTCTCTCCCCTCCCCCTCCCACTGTGCTGCTGACCAGTCTCCACAATGCTGTCTGTGACCAGTCTGACCTCCCCTCCCACTGTGCTGCTGACCACACAATGCTGTCTGTGACCAGTCTCTCCCCTCCCACTGTGCTGCTGACCACACAATGCTGTCTGTGACCAGTCTCCCCTCCCACTGTGCTGCTGACCACACAGTGCTGCTGACCACACTGTGACCAGTCTCCCCCCTGACCCACTGTGCTGCTGACCCACTGTGCTGCTGACCACACAATGTCTGTGACCAGTCTCCCCTCCCACTGTGCTGCTGACCACACAATGTTGTATGACCAGTCTCCCCTCCCACTGTGCTGCTGACCACACAATGCTGTCTGTGACCAGTCTCCCCTCCCACTGTGCTGCTGACCACACAGTGTTGTCTGTGACCAGTCTCCCCTCCCACTGTGCCCCTCCCACTGCTGTGACCAGTGCTGTGCCTGACCACACAGTGTTGTCTGTGACCAGTCTCCCCTCCCACTGTGCTGACCACACTGCTATGACCACACACTGTGCTGCTGTGACCAGTCTCTGACCCTCCCTACCCACTGTGCTGCTGACCACACAGTGTTGTCTGTGACCAGTCTCCCCTCCCACTGTGCTGCTGACCACACAATGCTGTGACCAGTCTCCCCTCCCACT
Organism: Conus betulinus; assembly: GCA_016801955.1. NCBI lineage: Eukaryota > Metazoa > Mollusca > Gastropoda > Neogastropoda > Conidae > Conus > Conus betulinus. Next base: position 24,437 of record JADBJO010008545.1, read on the forward strand.
GTGCTGCTGACCACACAGTGTTGTCTGTGACCAGTCTCCCCTCCCACTGTGCTGCTGACCACACAGTGTTGTCTGTGACCAGTCTCCCCTCCCACTGTGCTGCTGACCCACACAGTGTTGTCTGTGACCAGTCTCTCCCCTCCCACTGTGCTGCTGACCACACTCCTCCCCTGTGACCAGTCTCCCCTCCCACTGTCTGCTGACCACACAGTCTGCTGTGATCCCCTCCCACTGTGCTGCTGACCACACAGTGCTTGTCTTTGACCAGTCTCCATGTTTGGCACTGTGGTTTCTTCATCGTCGTCTTCCCACCTGGCTTCTCCTCCCCACTGCCTGGCTGTCTGTTGCTCTGCTATCGCATACGCACGCGGCTTGTTTGGCACTTGCGCCTGCACTTGCACGCACGGTTTCCACGCACACATTTGTTCAGCACGCACACACGCACACACACACACACGCGCAACGCACGCACACACGCACACACACACACACACACACACACACACACACACACACACATATGTATATATTTTACATTATATATATATATATATATATATATAT
>JADBJO010008545.1:30000-42500 GCA_016801955.1 Conus betulinus
ATTACTTTTGGAGAAGTATGAAAAAAATGGTTGTAAAAAATGTAACGCGTACGGAATTGTACAAATATTGAGGTAATGAATTTTTTTTGTATGGTTCTTAAGTAATGCTTGTATAACCAAAAAACAAAACAAAAAAAAACAAAAAACAAAAAAAAACCCTCCGATTTAACAATTTTTTTATTTTATCTAGGTATTTTGTTTTGAATATAAGACGTTGTGTGTAGCTTCTTCTTCTTTTTTCTTTTTTTTTTTCTTTTTAAAAAAGAAAATGCAAATCCAAAAATTTTCTGCTATATTACAACTGACAAACAAGTGACTATTCTAGGTTCTACACAGGATCCCCATTGATTGCCTGAAGCCTTTCGGACATCCCGTTTCGATCGCGGAGAGCCTCCCAGAATTCACGAAGAAAACATATTAAAGACGCAGATTCCGAAAGCAGACGGAATAAAGGAAATCCCAGCGGACACAGTCTACTGTGGGCTCAGTGGCTGTGTACACACACACTGGGGAACACTGGCGCCATCGTGAGCCAAAGATCGTATCCAGCGTGAACACTGCGCGCCGACACACCCGTCGTCCTCCAGAAACAATGACACTGGCGTCTTCGGGGTTTGAGTTGTCGTTATATCTGCGTGTAACAGTCATAAACTGTTACTGCCGGGCGAATCGGATCATAAGACTGCCAGCTGAGGCTGCTCGCCAAGCTGCTAAAGGTCGTCACACACGCACGCACACACGGACACACACACTCACAGACACACCGGGGAATGGGCGCACCACTGGAGCGAGGAGATCCGGAGCGACACCAAGCTGACGATGCGGCTATGTCACTTCAAACCGCGGAACCAGCCGACTTTGTTAGTCAGGGTCCAGTGCTTTTTCACACGCAGCGGTATTCCATTTAAGTCCGATCACCAAAAAAAAACAATAAATAAATATAAAAAAATGTGGGGTTGTCACGCTAACTTTTTTTTTTCAGTTTTGTTTGTCTATTATTTTTTTCCCCACACTCACAATCGTTGCTCTCCTGTGGTTTCCACAAGTGCGACGCAGAGAGAAACCAAGGCAGTTTTGTTGTGGCACTGTGAGCTAAGAACGACACTTTCCACCAACTCGGAATGAAACAAGAAGGGCAGGCCGACCAAAATCTCCTGAGCTATGTGGTGGTGGATGTTGTTGTTGTTGTTGTTGTTGTGGTTTGTGGTGGTGGTTGTAGAGATCGTGGTGCTGCTGCTGCCGTGAAGTTCTTCAACCAAGTGAAGACTGGGCTCTGAAGTTCTTCAACCAAGTGAAGGCTGGGGTCCTAGACGTGGAGTAGGTTGGTGTTGTCTGACTCCTGCTGTCCCAGTGCTGGGGGGAGGGGTGGGGGTGGCTCACGGCGAGTGGTGATCGGCCAAATGACTGAAGGCCGGACGGCGAGGAGGGGCGAGGTGGGGAGAGGAGGGGCGAGGTGGGGAGAGGTGGGGGAGGTGGGTGTGGCGGCGGTCCCCCCACTTTGGGAAGGAACGCCTCAATGGTACGACCACGACAGTTCGCTCCCACCCTCACCACTGACGGGGTGGGGGAAGAGGGGGGGGGGGGGGGGGCTTAGCGGGGGAGGAGGGGTTAGAGGCTCAGGATATGGGGGGGGGGGGAGGGGGGGACTGAGGGTAGAGGGTGAAGGCGAAAGTGTTGTGGTGATAGTGTGTCTGAGCAGGTGGTGGTGGTGGTAGTGGTGGTGGTGGGTGGTGGAGGGCAGAGGGTGGTAAATCCCGTTTCCCTATAAAGCTGTCGAGAGGATGACGCACTGCTCTCCTCCTCCCCCCTTTTTTTCACCCCACCACCCCCACTCCTCTCACGGCACTTGGGGTGGGGTCTCAGCGCGCTGGGCACCTCCCCCACTCCCTCCCACTCCCCCGCAGCGCCGTCCCACCTGCCTTGCGATCTACCTTTTGCTCCGTCACCTGCCTGGACGCTCGCCCCCCGAGAAGGCAGGCCGCTGGACACAGCGCGCAGGACACAGACACCCCGCTAGCCTGCACCTAGCTCCTGCCACCCCTCCCCTCAGCTGGCATCACTTTCCCCGATGACACTCACACCCGCTCCCAAATCACTGTCCGGCATCGGAATAAACCAATGGCCAGGTTCCGTGCGGAGTGTCTTCTGGCTTTAAAAAAAAAAAAAGAAAGAAAAGAAACACCGAAAACAACAACAACAACAACAAAAATTGCAATCACTTTGTAAACCCGGTCAGCACTTCGGTGAACTTGGACACACACTCTGCAGAGAACTGAGGGACGGCGCCGGTTGGTAATCTTTCTCACAGTTCCACTTCACGAAGGACATTCCATCAAAGACCCCGCTGGTTCCTGTCTTAGGCCAGTCACTTCCTCCTGGTCCTCCCTCGTCTTTGACACACACACAGCTCGTGCGCCGGCTGGCTCCGTTCCCCTTGGCCACCCTGTCAAGGTACGCCTCTCGTTGTCCATCCACTCTCTCTCTCTCTCTCTCTCTCTCTCTCCTCTCTCTCTCTCTCTCTCTCTCTCTCCACAATCCGTTCTCTGTCCACTTTGTGGGCCCCCAGGAGGACGTAGACTCTCTGACCACTCGGCCACACGTGCAGCTCACGGGGAGAGGTCAACGGGGAGACCACTTGACCCCCCACACGCCTGGACACGGCACGGCTCCCTGGGTTGACGCACGAGCTGGAGTTGGAGAAAAGAAAAATTTAAGGACGAAACAAGATCGAGGGGATGGGAGGGGAGGGGAGGGGAGGGGATGTGAAGGAAGGAATGAGTGGGAGAAGGGGTGGGTGGGGAGGTGGAGGTGCGAGAGGTGTGAGGGAGGGAGGCGGGGGGGGTGAAGGGCGGGGGGGGGGGGGGGGGGGGGGGGGGGGGGGGGGAGGAGGAGGAAGGGGGCCCTGGCGGCGGAGCGCGGGGATCGATTTGGGAGGGCGGTTCAGAACTCCCTCGTCCACACGTCACCTCTCGTGAAAAGAAAACAAATTTGCTTGTCAGACAGCGATCTCTACAACAGATAGCCCTCCCCCAAGGGGTGGGGTGGGGGTGGGGAGTAAGGGGGGGGGGGGGGGGGTGGGGAGGGGAAGGGGAAGATAGGGTGGGGGTGGGGTAAGGGATGAGCGAAGGAACAACGAAGAAAAAATATGTGAATAAAACGGCAAAAACAACTTGGAAAAAAGTAAATTTTATAAGGGGGTTGCAACGATGGATGTATACCGTGATACCTCTGCCAGAGAATGCCCGCTGTGTGTGTGTGTGTGTGTGTGTGTGTGTGTGTTGTGTGTGTGTGTGTGTGTGTGTGTGTGTGTGTGCCTTTCTGCACCCACGCGTACGTGAGTTTTTTTGTGTTCGTTTGAATGTGTGATACGACAGGAAGTGCCTGGTGTTTTTATTTCTTCTGGCTGATTCCAGAAGGCGTGGGTACCTGCGTTTCCACCCAAAGAGCAAGGCAGGGCCAAGCCTCACCTTCCCCCGACAGTCCTAAACCCTCCGCTCTGTAACAGAGCGCCACGCTTTGCCGGGCAGGTGGTTTCACCTTCAGTTACGCGTCGCTGAGCCACTCGGCCACGCGCCGCTGAGCACGTGTTTTCCCGTGAAGTCACGACAAGTCACGTCACGCGCCCCGGGACCCGTGCGGCCAGGGTCCACAGGCAGGGGGCTACGAAGGACAGGGTGCCTCCCAGCCTTCGACACCACTCACACAGGCTGCTGCAGCACCAGCTGGTCTCTCAGCCAGCCCCCCCCCCCCCCCCTCCTTTGTCTTCCCTGCTTCCTTCCTTTTCCTTTTAGTTTTTTTAACTACCTTCCTTCCTTCCGTCCCTTTTTGGTTTCTAACGTTTAGTCGTCCTACCTATTAAAAAAAAAAAAAAAAAAAAGCAAACCAACAAACAAAAATGTGACTTAAAAACCTCAGATTGAAGACTTGCTTCGGAATTGATTACGGAATCTTTTCCAATACTGTATTCAGTACAATGAATTTTTTTAAAAATTAATAACTTAATTAGAATAAAACCAGAAACAAAGAAGACAAATCGATAAGTAAATCAATGGAATAAATAAATAAATAAATAAATAAATAAATAAATAAATAAATAAATAAATAAATAAATAGGAAGACAATGCTTAACTTGTTCCAAAGCCTCTTGTAGTGAGATTTACGTCTTCTGATGGAGCCAACTGTGACTACTAACCTTCAGTCGTCCGTCTTCCAATGTGCCAATTCAGAGTGGGGGATAAAACTGATGTGATTGCTTTTCTTTTTTTCAGCTCCAAAAAGCATCGACTGTTTTTTTTTTTGTTTTTTTTTTTTTTTTTCTATTTCTATTTTTTTAATCACCAAATGTTGGAGAAGAAGTCTAGGAAAATCTCATTTATTCGAAACTTTTTTCTTCTTCTTTCAAATCATGTGATATGACAGAAGGCAGGAAACTGACAACTTCAGTTTTTTTTTTTTATCATCGTTGACGTATGCCGAGAACACGTCACCTCACAGAAACCCACTACACTCGTCTTCCATTGAGTTCTCTGTCTGTCCTAACAAGACAACCAACAGTTCAAATTAGTCGAAAATAGTTCGCACCCCTCAAAATGTAAACTTGAAAAAAGAAAAAGACAACACACGACGGAAAAAAAAAACTAGAGAAAACGAAAACCGAAACAAGTAGAAACAAACAAATAAATAAAAATGCATGTTTTGCTTCCAATATTGTCTGAGAAATAGTGCGCGACTTCATCTACTAACAAAATAAGACTCCTCCACCGCTGTACCTAGCTATCTAATACTCACACAGGGCGCGCGCGCGCGCGCGCGCGCGCACGCACACACACACACACACACACACACACACACACACACACACACACCCGCGGCGCGCGTGAGCGGTGGTTTAAGTTGATCACTACAAATCGTAGGCGGGCCACAATCCAGACACAGGCTGTGCGAATCGAAGAGCGACTCGAAGAGATCGATACAGCACTTTGACGACGAGGAAAACTAACCCACACACCAACACACCTTTCTCTCCGTGGGACACACCGTAACTGTTGATTTGTGTCGTTAGTTTGTTTCTCCTGTCTTCTTGTTTCTTCTTTTCTCTTTTTCCTTTCACCTCCACAGATTATCGACACTCTACTCCACGAACTCGTCAGCATGCCTCGTTGAGGGTCGCCACCGAATCACATTCTGAAAAAAAAAACAAAAAGCAAACAACAAATAAACAAACACAACATTGAATTATCTGTCGGTCGTCAAGATGCGCAACACACAACAAAAGAAGTCCGTTTTTTTTGAACGCGAATTCTTCACTGCGGAGGAGTGGGTGGGGGGTGGGGGTGGGGGTGAACACAGGATTAAAGGAGAGAAGAGCGAAAGGGAGGGGGAGAGGGGGAATGGGAGAGGGGTGGGCAGGACAGGGGTGGTGGCAGAGATGTCGGGGGGGGGGGAGGGGGGATGGGGGGGGGGGGGGCAGAGACAGAGGTTGAGACACAGACACTCAGTGGACATTTCCCGAGGTGCGCCACGGAGAGATCACATTAAAAAAACAGAGAGAGAGAGAGAGAGAGAGAGAGAGACAGACAGAGAGAGAGACAGACAGAGAGAGAGAGACAGAGAGAGAGAGAGAGAGAGAGAGAGAGAGAGAGATGATGCCCACACCGGCACCAGAGCTCTGCCCGGAGCGACAGCACAGGACACGGCCCCTGGACTTCTCACCGCCCCTGTCCCCCGCAGCTCCTCCACCACTTTGCTCTGGACCTTCAGCGCGGCTAACTGACGATCAGGAGCCGTGTGTCGCCAGCGCCTTGAGAGAGAGAGATAGAGAAGAGAGAGAGAGAGAGAGAGAGAGAGAGAGAGAATGGGGGTGGGGCATAAAACTAAGAAGAGGGGGGGGGTCAAGGGTCTGAAGGAAGGGGAGACGTTGTGTGTGTGTTGGGGGGGGGGAGGAGGGGGTGAAGTGGGTGGGTAGGGCCGGGCGGACGGGGAGGGGGGTCGGGGGTGTGGGGAAGGGTAGAGGAGAGGCTAGTGGGGGGAGGGAGGGGGGGGGTGGAGAGGGGAGAGGTGCGGGGGACGTACACCACCCCGCATAACCGACACGCACAGGAGATCCAGAATTTAATCGGGCTGGATTTGGGCGTCGGACACCGGCGGCCGGGTGGGGCAGAGAGAGAGAGAGAGAGAGAGAGAGAGAGAGAGAGAGAGAGAGAGAGAGTGGGGAGAGAGGGAGAGGGAGGTTGGTGGGTTGTGGAGGAAGAGATATATAGAGAGAGAGAGGGTGAGAGAGAGAGCTCGACAGTGGCGTCGGGGGGGGGGGGAGAGAGAGAGAGAGAGAGAGAGGAGAGAGAGAGAGAGAGAGAGAGAGTTAAGAGAGAGAGAGAGAGAGAGATGGAGAGAGAGTGTAGAGAGAGAGAGAGAGAGAGAGAGAGAGAGAGAGAGAGAGAGAGAGAGAGAGAGATTGGTATGGAGAGAGAGAGAGAGAGAGAGAGAGAGAGAGAGAGAGAGAGAGATAGAGCTGGACTGGAAGGGATTTCCCCCAAACCTCTTGCTGGTAATGACCGACAGTCGATGTGTGTGAGGGAGCGAGTGGCGGCACGGGGTGGGAGGGAGAGTGTGAGGGAGCCGGCGGGAGAGAGGTGGAAGGTGGTGGGTGGGGTGGGTGTGGAGAGAGGGGTGGGGACAGGGCAGAGGGGTGGCTGGAGGGGTGGGGTCAGTCTGGACCAGAGGGAGGGGTAGGGTAGGCAGGGCGGGGTGATGTCTGGGATTGCGGCGGGCTATGCTATGGACTTAATCCGTTTAGAGAGCTAATCTAGGCGAAGGCAGGCCGACCATCGTCTGTTTCTATGGGGGGATCATCGCCGCTGTGATGAAGAGCGCAGCGTGGAAGGAGGTTGAGAAGGGGGGGGGGGGAGAGGACGGGGGGAAGGTGAGGAGAAGAAAAAAATAGGAGGAGGAGGAGGAGGAGGAAGGGGAGGAATAAGAGGAGTAGGAGAAGAGCGAAGGAGAAGAAGAAGAATAGCACGGAGTGGAGGTGGAGGAGAAGGAAGGTGAGAAAAAGAGGAAAGGAGGAGGAGGAATAACAGCAGTAGGAAAAGAGTGGAGGAAAAAGGAGGAGAAGGAGGAGGAAGAACAGGAGAGGAAGACACAGAGGATGAAGAGAACCAAAGAGAAGAAGAAGAAGAAAGAATGAAATATGAGGACAAGAATGAGATGAGGATTGCGAGCACGTCTTTCTGCAATGAAGACAAGGATGAGATGAGGATTGCGAACACGTCTTTCTGCAATGAAGAAGACTTGAGATGAGGATTGCGAACACGTCTTTCTGAGAACTTGATGTGGCGAAGAAAATGGTGTGAAACGGCAGAAGGGGGGGAGGGGTGGGGTGGGGTGGACAACATACTTCAACTATATCTTTTGAAGAAAATGGAAGAGAAGGAGGACTAAGACCATCTCTTTTACACACACTTTTCTGATAAAATGGTGGAGAAGGAGGATTTTTGAAAAACACGTTTGCCTATGAAGTCGTAGGAGGAGGAGGAGGAAGGGGAGGAGGAAGAAGAGGAAGAGGAGGAGAAGAGGAAGAGGAGGAGGAGGCAGAGGAGGCAGACGAGGAAGAGGAGGAAGGGGAGGAGGCAGACGAGGAAGAGGAGAAGGAAGGGGAGGAGGCAGAAGAGGAAGAGGAGGAGGAGGGGAGGAGGCAGAAGAGGAAGAGGAGAAGGAAGGGGAGGAGGCAGAAGAGGAAGAGAGGAGGAAGGGAAGGAAGAGGAAGAGGAAGAGGAAGGGGAGGAGGCAGAAGAGGAAGAGGAGAAGAGAAGGAATGCAGAAGAGGAAGAGGAGAAGGAAGGTCTGAGGAGTGAAGAGGAAGAGGTCTGAAGACGGAGGAGGGATAGAGGAGAGGAAAGCTGCGGTGCCGTGCTGTACTATACAGTGGTCCATGGGAAGGTTACTACAGTTTGCACCGTGTGGGTACGCCCCTCGGCCATACTCCCCCTTCTCCACCACATTTCGCTAATACCGTTTCCGTACTGGCGGCTTGAAATGGATGGCAGACAGACAAACGAAAGGACGCAGGTGACAGCGTTTTTTCCTTGGCACTTTCTGCAAGAATACTTTTTTTTTTTTCTTTTAGGTCTCTTGACATACAAAAAAGGGGAGGGGGGGGGGGAGGGGGGGGGGGGGGGGGGGGGGGCTTGTAAACTGGCTAGAACGTTTGCCTGTGGAGTTTACGGTCGCGAGGCCGAGCCACAGGTGGGGTCCCATTTTGGGCGCCTTGGTTGAGCTCTGCGTCCATCCAACGGTCCAGGGACCTGATTCAGGTCAGGGAGGGTTCAAGCGGCCGAAAGCAGCGAAGTGTGCTGTACCTGCCATCATGTCATACGGCAGACAGTGCTCTCTTCCAACGGCCCCGAGACTGTGGGAACTTCGACCTTGATGGCAATGAGACTGTGCGAACTTTGACCTCTATGACTATGAGACTGTGGGGACTTTGACCTTGATGACAATGAGACTGTGCGAACTTTGACCTCTATGACAATGAGACTGTGCGAACTTTGACCCTGATGCCAATGTATAGCAGCACTGAATGCGATGTAGCCCATGCACTGGGTTAGATCTTGTAAAAGCACTGTTTAAAAAACACCGTCACAAAATATACGCAATAAATAAGGGAATGTTTGTTGTCATGGAAAGAAGAAAAAAACCTCTCAAAATTATTATAAACGCAGTTACGGGTCATATGTAATATGATTTTGATTCTGTTTTCAAGTGCTTGGTAAGGTGTGTCTGTTTAAAAACACACACACACACACACACACACACACACACACACACACACACACAAAGAAGAAAAAGAGAAGGAAGGTTGATGCGTGTGAAAGAGAAGGCCGGCAGAGGAAAGGGCAGTTGGGGTGGGGGGGGGGGGGGGGGGGGGGGGGGGGGGGGCATGACGGGTCAATGGCTCAGCCTGCATGACGGGTCAAATGGCTCAACCTGCATGACGGGTCAATGGCCCAGCCTGCATGACGGGTCAATGGCGTAAGCAGTCACACGCCGAATAACGGTCATCCTCACAAAACATTGTACAGATCATTTGCACAGAAGAAGAAGAAGAAGAAGGAGGAGGAGGGAGGAGGAGGATGAGGATGAAGAGGAGAAGAAACGGTAGGAGGAGAAAGAAAGAAAGAAAGTAAAGAGAAGAAAGAAAAAAAAGAGAAAAAATCTATCATGAAAGAGAAAATTTGTATCCCTACTTTAGTGACGGAATCTTTTCGCGCACCCCTTGTCTGAACATAGAAGCAAACAAGCATTTCTGCTATAATGGCTTTGTATCTCGTTAAAAAAAAATGAATGTAAAAGTTCTACTAACTTAAAAAAAAATTGTATGCCGCCGAACGAAAGAACCATACAAACAACAAGACAAACACGACGCGTTTCGACCTCTTTGCTCTTCTTCAGGCTAGACAAGTAACATTCAAGGCAATGAAAACTAAGAACGATCACTCCTCATAACGATCACTTATCTCCTCATTTGAGCTTCATTGGAGGAGACCATTGATTGTTCGTTCCCCGTTTTCATTGTCTTCAGTGTTCTTTGTCTTCCCTGAGGAAGACCAAAGAGGTCGAAGCGCGTCGTGTTTTTCTTGAAATTTGCTTGTTTCTGTCGTTCGTCAGCTTGCTCATTTTTCTTTTAACTTTTTTTTTTCAATTTGCGCCAGTGGTCAGTTCACTTTGAAACTAAAAATATACTGCTAAAATGAGCATCAGAAGGAATTCGAAAGTTTAAAAAAAAAAAAAAAACTTCCGAGGAAAATCTCAAAGCTTTGTATACACCGAGGAACAACAACAACGACGGAAAGAAATATGAAAGCTAATAAATCTGTACTTTAAAAAAAAAAAAAACATAGCAGAAATGGGGTAGGGCATGAACAGTTAAAAAAAAAAACCTGCATAAATGGGGTATCAACAGTTAAAGTGCTGCTGAAGAAAAGCTTGCTGGACTGAAATAGGAATGCAAGAGGGATGCTGCTAAAAAAAAATCATATATATATAAATATCAATGACTAATTCAAAGCTTAAAAAAAAAAAAAAAAACTTCGATGGAAATATGATGATGAAAGATCAAGTGATACTAACAATAAAATACTGTCAGAAGGAAATCTGAATGCTAAACTGATATTCCGGATTTGAAGGAAAAAAAAAAAGAAAAGAAAAGAAAGAAACAGCTGTGAAGAGGAAATATAAATGCTGAAAAGGTCCGCCAGAGGAAAACACAGACTAACAACAAACCTAGCTCCGTGGTCAAACGCTCAAAGCTCTGGAGTGCGAGCTCTACTTCTCCACATTTACTGTAATTAAAAGCAAAGAAACCAACTGAAAAAACAGACAGACAAACAAACAACGTTGATGGCCAGTCACAACCCCTATTGATACACGACTATAACTGATCACGGTCGGAAGCTGGACTCGGTTCAGCCCGTCACTTCTCTGTGATCCATCATCAGCAGTGGTCCATCCAACCCACAACTCTTGTCAACGGCGCCGGCAAAGGCAATCACAGCCTTGTCCAGATCCAAACCCGCAAGGAAGGACAACATCATCCCCATGAAACACAGGAGCAGGCCCCTGCGTGCACTGGTATAGTCCATCTTCCCTCTGTACACATGCCAGACATGGACCTCGTGGCGGATCTGGAAGGGAGAACCCAAGCCCTGGACATGAGATGATACCGCAAGATACTAAACATCAGACACTCTGATGAAATCATCCATCAACAAGCAGTTCAAACCATCAAGCGCATAGGACCAAACCCAGACCTCCTGATTTGAATCGGAAGAAAACCAAGTGGTAGGGCCATGTCACAAGATCCAACGGCCTGGCTGACAGTGTCGCCCAGGGAAGTGCTGAAGGAAGGAGGCGGAAAGGTTGACAGACAGACGATGGACTGGCAACACCATGCAATGAACAGGGACAACTTTGGCAGGGACCCACGTCTTGGCACGAAACCAACAGAACTGGAGGAAGCTGGTGAACTGTTCTTCACTGTGGTGCCCAAGTGACTCCCTCCTGAGCTGAAGAGGAGGAGGAGGAGGGAGGAGGAGGAGGAGGAGGAGAAGGAGGAGAAGACAACCAAAGATGTCAACAGGACAGGAACAGTATGTTCGCTTTGGGCTCGTTAGATTCCATATGACTTTCATTGAAGGCACTCTCGTGTTCACCGGTTGGCTGTGTCTTCCCCACACTTCGTCACCGTGAGCACACACTTCCTCGCTGTCAGTGCCAAACTCGCCATGTTGGAAATACACACACGGTGCACATGCACGAGCAAACTTGAGTGCAGACAGCAGGCCGCCTTGCTGACCAGCCAAGGACTCGAACCTGGCGTTCCCGATCCCTGAGGGGCAGTCTGGCCAGTTGAAAAGCGCCCTCTCCCGGAGGTGATTAGTTACCTGCGCGAGGGCTGGAGACTGCAGCCATGGCGACTGACGGGAAGAGGGGGGACAGACAGAGATCCTCCGGCCTCCGCATCGCGGCGACAACTGCACTGCCCATCTCCACAGTAGCCAGTGGGCGATCAGCGGCAGGCCTTCCTAACTCCACAACAGCTGTGGTCGTTAGTGTGCCGAGATACGCGATTGGTCGAGTACGACGACAGCCTCTGGTGATTGCTCAACAGTAGGTGTGCCATCCCCAAGTTGAAGCGTCCCGCGCAAGTTCTGTCAAGTCTTTGAACGCAGTGTAGGCCACGTCATACCGTCAGTCAGTACACGTGCCCACTGCGCAAAACTATTGCACAATGTGTCGACCACGTCATACAGTCGTCAGTACACGTGCCCACTGCGCAAAACTATTGCACAATGTGTCGACCACGTCATACAGTCAGTCAGTACACGTGCCCACTGCGCAAAACTATTGCACATGTGTCGACCACGTCATACAGTCAGTCAGTACACGTGCCCACTGCGCAAAACTATTGCACAATGTCCGTCCTCCACCTCACTTTGTTCACCCCCCCTCTCTCTCTCTCTCTCTCTCTCTCTCTCTTTCTCTCTCTGCGCGATCGCGGGAGTGTGTGTATTTGTGTCTTTTTTTTTTTTTTTTTTTTTTGTTATGTTGACCCACACGATTTTGAAAATTATCCAGTTTTTTTTCTCTTGGTCTAAATTACCAGCAGATTGACAATAAACTATGCAGGTATTCGTTTAAAAAAAAAAAAAAGACACCTTCATTGTAATCGAAAACAATTCCTACTCACAGACATATTTCCGTTTATCTCCGCTTTCCCTAAATGCTCTGGGTAGTCAGCAATAGTTTTTGCATTACAGAAAATGCCCTTTCTTTTCTTTTACTTTCAGTTTCCCCCTTTTATTCTTTCTTTCTTCCTCTCTTCTACATCTCTAATTTTGCTTTTTTCTTGTTGTGTTGTGTTTTGTTTTTGTTTTGTTTTGGAATTTCTTATTTGTCTATTCTTTTTGTCAAAGTCTTTAAAACAATTACTCTCTCTCTCTCTC
>JADBJO010008545.1:50000-52500 GCA_016801955.1 Conus betulinus
CAAACCAAGTTTGAACTGAGATTGATTGTGGTTATTATAAAGACACGCAACGTGATTGTGTCAGCAGGTCTGGTTTGCCTCAAACAGACCTCTTCTTACACGGGCCCTCCGTTTGGACTGAAGGCTGCTGCATTAGTTCAGTGTCAGAGAAGTGTTGATGAAGTGCTCAGTCACCACGTGGCGCTGCACCAGACCACCAAAGCTGACAAGCACGCGAAACCAAATCACCGGCTTGTGTGGCAGAGTGCGAAACCAATTGCCAGCTTTGAAGGAGGAAGTGACCTTTGCCCCTATCGCCTTTCTTCTCCCGTCTCACACCTTCCTGGAGATTTGAAAGCAAAAGTGGGGGGGTCTGGTTCGGGCGAACTGTGCGTTTGGGTCCCCACCCGTTAGGCAAATGGACTGCCGTGCTGGTTCACACTGGCCAATGCCTGACACCACTGCTGGGCTGTTTGCCCCCTAAGACACTGGCCAAAGCCTGACACCTCTGCAGTTTGCCCCTCTAAGACACTGGCCAACCTGACACCTCTGCTGGGCTGTTTGCCCCTCTGGCCAAAGCCTGACACTGGCCAGTGCCTGACAGCAGGGCTGTTTGCCCCTCTAAGACACTGGCCAAAGCCTGACACCTCTGCTGGGCTGTTTGCCCCTCTAAGACACTGGCCTGAAAGCTGGGCTGTTTGACTAAGACACTGGCCAAAGCCTGGGCTGGGCTGTTTGCCCCTCTAAGACACTGGCCAAATCACTGTCTGGCCCCTCTAAGACACTCAAAGTGACCTCTGCTGGGGTTTGCCCCTCTAAGAAACACCTCCATGGGCTGTTTTCGACAATGGCGACACCTCTGCAGGGCTGTTTGCCCCTCTAAACACTTTTCTTGGGTTTGCCCCTCTAAGACACTTTTTCTGACACCTTCTGTTTCTTGACACCACTGCTGGGCTGCTTGAAAGACACTGGCCAAAAAAAAACTGTCGCCCCCTAATCAGTCTGGGAAGCCCTCAGTGAGGAAGGGGAAAATTTTCTTGGTTTTGTTGAACAATCGCCAGCAATGTTTGTTGAACAATAGCAAGTAGTCGTGAAGAACAGATCGAAGGTTCTACGCAAAGCAAAAGAGAAATCTTCCTGAATGAACACACGACCACAGTGTCGGTTCGGAGTTTGATCTGTCTTCAGGTCACCCCCTACTCGACAACCGACTGAGTTCTATGCCTTCAGTTTCCTTGTTTGGTAGAAATTACTTGATCACTCTCTTCTCTCGCAGCTGTTGAGACCACGCAGAGCATTGTTAACACTAACGCGATCTTATGATGTCAAGGTAATTCTGACACTAGTTCAACAGGCCTCTGACTGTCAACGTATCTGGCCTTACTGACTTTGGCAGACATTTGCCAGTACTTTTATGGCACTAACGTTTTCCACCGCATAAAACAATATCAATGCAAGACTGGATCAGAGTAGTTTCCTGAAGACAGACAGAGCAGCTCCAACTCCGTTGTCTGATGTTTCTTCTCTTTCTTTCTTCTAGCTTCACAAGATGAAGAAACCTCTTCAATCGCAAGTATGTTCCCACCACAGTGTGAAGAGCTCACTGACCGTTTAATTGACTCAGAGTTAACGTGGGAACGACGACTGGTGAGTAGAGGGCTATGTGTGTCGGCCGAGAGAACGGAGATCTGTTGTCCCTGGCCGTGGAGTTTTACTCTGCACTTTCTCTCAACTTTCTGTCTGCTATTCAAGGTCTGTTCATCGCAACAGTGTCTGTTCTGACGATATTGCTGGCTCTCGGGTAGATTACATTCACGTGCTGTTCACCTCGAGATTTTCAGTAAAGGAGTATTGAGAACAAAGCCTTGCATAAAATGGCAAGAATGTCTTTCATGTGTCATGCGATGACTATGCTTTGTGAAATCAAAGGCAAGAATGTCTTGCATGTACCATTCGATGACTATGCTTGTGAAGATCAGGGACGAGGCACCACAGCAAAGAAGTATCATTAGAAAAGATGAAATGGCGACAACGTTTTGTGTCGGTATGCCAACAAACTCTGAACAGCGATGTACCTTCTTCCAGTGTCCATGTGAATTCTTCACTTACACAATACTATTGACATCCTGTGGATTTTTGAATGGGACGTTAAAAACTGACATCAATTTACTGGCATCCATAATCCAGTTTCCTTAATCAGGCTGTGTGGAACTGGGTCTCCCAAAACAGGATCTGTTTCTGGGTGCACTCTAACAACATTACGGAGAATCATCTGTGCAGGGACATTGACGGAGCCTGCTTTTTCATTTGACAATATGCCAGCGGGACGGTTTGCTATCCATGTGTCTTTGAAGATAGTGACGTTTTCAGACGTACAAGAAATTTAGAGAGCTTTTAATTTTGACCTGACTTACTCTAAACCGATTCCAGAGGGCTCACGCCGAAGTCGTTTATGAATGAGCCGCCTCGGAATTCACAAACGATGTTGAACATCACATTGCTTCACGTCGACGTTCCTCTG
>JADBJO010008545.1:60000-67500 GCA_016801955.1 Conus betulinus
AGGCTGTGGCTGTGGACGGGGGTGTCGGAATGAGCGGCGTGGGTGCAATGCCACGGAGGTGGCACAGAAGATGGGACCGCAAAACATACACAAACAAATAGATAAATAAACAAATGAAAAAATAAGGTTAAAAATCCTCGTGCATCCCTTCCCTTCACTGATTCTCTGGTGGCTGTCTGGGTCAAAGTGTGAATGTTCTGCCCAGTGCTCGGGATGAGGTCTGTTGCTTTCTCCATTCATCAGCCGGCCCGCAGGATGACTTGTGGAGAGGCATCGTTGTCAGTCAGATCTAAAGCTGGCTACTCGGTGAGCTCGGCAGTTGTGGAGGAAATGGTAGTAGGTCTCCATTCCCGTGAGGCATTTATATGGGACATGCCAGACCTGCAGAAAGGTGAGAGAAGAATTCAAAGGTCACAGAGCTGTAGATCTATCAGGAAGAATTCCCGTGCCATGTGTGCATGGGATGGGTCTAACCGACGAGGTGTGACACACGATTCCAGTGTCACTTTACCGTAGGCCGGATCAGATCTGTACAACTGTGACAGGAGAACTGCAGCGTCAAATCTGGAGCAGACCAGAGCTGTTGACCATTGACTGGAGAATTGCAGTCTCAGATTTGTTTGGAACAAACCAAACCAGCAGAGGACTGACGGCGAATTCCCTGTGTCTGACGTGTCTGGAAGAGACCAGACTGCTAGAAAACGGACTGAATTCCCGTGTATCGTTTTAGGTGCCAAAACATGCCAGAACAGTGGATTGTGACATCATGTTTACATGGGACTGACCAGACTTGTACAGGAATGACAGGAGAATTCCAGTGCCACAAGAGCCCTTGTTTTGTTGACAGTCAGACCTTTTCACACGGGAGTGGATAGTTTTTAGTGCCATATTTATGCGGCAACAGACCAGACCTGTAAAATTTGTAACAGGAAAGTTCCGGAGTCCTATCTGTGTGGAACAGGTCAGTACTATAGAATTTGTAATGGGGTAATTCAGTGCAGCATTTCTATGGAACAGACCAGACCTGCAGAATTTGTATCAGGACAATTCAAGTATCACATCTGTGTGGGGCGTACTAAATACGTGTAATTTGTGAAAGGAGAATTCCAAAGCCCCATTTGCACGGGGACACTTCAGACCTCTAGAACTATGACAGGAGAATTCCAAAGCCCTGGTTATATGGGACACTTCAGGCCTGTAAGAATTTGTAGCAGGAGAATTCCAAAGTCCCATTCGTACAGGGCAATGTAGATTCCGTGATCGCATTTCCATAGCACCGGTTAGACCTGTAGCAACAGAATTTCAGGGCCGCATTTGTATGCAACAGTTCAGATCTGTTGTGTTTGTAACAGGAGAATTCCAGTGCCCCATTTGTGTGAAACAGTTCAGAATTTCAGTGTCACGTTTGTATGCGGCAGGACAGACCAGTAGAATTTGTGTCAAGAGACGGCATGACTATTTCTCAGTCAAGAAACACCCTAACCTGGCGCAGTCGACGAAAGGGAACCTCAGCTCAGGATATTGTCGGACAACTAGGAATAGGGCATGAATTGAACTGTACAGGGCAGAACTATACAGGGCACGGCAGGGCAGAACTATACAGGGCTAGGGTCGTCACGACAGGGCAGAAAGCTGGACTGAGGCTGGAACAGCACGGGGACCAGCCCTTCGACTTTGTGCCCCTCCTAAGCCGGCTGAGAGAACCGACTGGTTAGAGAGAGAGAGAGAGAGAGAGAGAGAGAGAGAGAGAGAGATCCCATGAGTACTGTGGCCTTTACTAACGGCTATCGTCACTGTGTGAGACAAAGATCCTGTTCCGGATAATGAAACAAACAATACTGACAAGTACCTACGCCATTTACACATTTCGTAACATGACAGCTCAGCTATACATTCCCTGAAAGCTGATAGTACAAGGTGCACCACACTCTCCCCTTAATGTATAACCCTAGCCTTTTAAAAAAAAAAAGTGAAATGTTGATGAATAAATTTACAGTATGTCACAGTGTACATTGTTGTCAGATTAGGACAAAGACGCTGGCACGTTCAAAACAGTAACGAGTGAAAAAAAAAAAATGCAGTGACTTTCCAAAACAAAAACAGGTGAATGGACCATTGAGGCAGAAAACCAGTGGACGAAAGTTTGAAATAGAAAAAAAAAAAAATGCTGGAGTCGAAAGGAGTTAAAAAAAAGAGAAAATATAAAGCACAGACTTTTACCATAAGGCAAGGATGCAATTACACTGAAAGAGTACTCACTGAAAAGAGAGAGAGAGAGAGAGAGAGAGAGAGAGAGAGAGAGAGAGAGAGAGAGAGAGAGAGAGAGAGAGACTCAGGAACTCGGCGCATCTTCGGAATTTCATTCTGAGGATATCGTCATTGTTGTGTACCACCCATTTAAAGCTGAAACCATGACGTCATTCTCCTCTTGTTCCAGGCACAACTATCTGTATGTTTGTATGGAAACTTTTTTTTTTTTTTTTCAAACCTCGTCATAACTTTTTTGTTTGTTTTGTTTGTTTTGTTGAGAAAACACCAGCTATCCCTGTTGAAAGAGTGACAGCGTAAAACCGTAATCAACGCTGGGCTGTGACGGCAGCCATAACGTAATAACAATAATGTTTTGCATAAAACATTATTTTTCATGTATTTAAAAAGAACAGTCCCCCTCTTTTTGACGCTGATACGTTGTCAGCAGAAAACGAGTCAACCGACGTAGAAAAAAAAAAAAAAAAAAAAAAATAAAAAAATAAATCCTGAAAGTTAGCTACGGCGACGGTTTTCTGCCTGTTTCCTCCAGCTAGGCCTTTGAGAATGAAAATGCCGTCCGTTTCGTCCACCAATCAAAACATGTTACTAGTTCTGATGCATGAGGACGGCTGATCATAGTGAGAAGCGATTTCCTGTTGAAGTCTACCCCCTATAGACATTTTGTTTTCATTTACTTATTTTCGGTTTTTCTTCTTGATCTTGTTTGTTTTTGCTCTCTCATTTCCCCCCGCCACTCCGGTCGCACTGTACCCGCACCACTGTACCCGCACCCACCTGTACCCACACCACTGTACCCCACACCACTGTACCCACACCACTGTACCCACACCACTGTACCCGCACCACTGTACCCGCACCACTGTACCCACACCACCACTCATTCCAACTGTCTACGTCTGCAGCCACAGCCCCGGCACCGGGCAATCCCAGGGGGAGAAGTCAATTTAATGTCACCCCACGGAGGAGACACTGCACTGCTGCCGACTCACTTCGGTGGTGTTCAGTGGCGCCTGCTCTGAACCAACCTACGCAGGACACCACCTACTAAGCCCCCTACTGACGACAGTAACTGCTTGGTCGCGGAGCCAGCTAGAGTGAGCTGTCCCCCTGGAGGGCGCCACCATGTCCGGACAACGACAGTCTCCGTTATCTTGCCGATCTTGTTGATCCCGATGGAACCTGTTAAGGGATGAAGACGCGAGAAAATCGAAACTCAGGTTACCATGACAGCAGGGCAAGAAGACGGATTTCCGTTCTGGTCTGAGACTGTATGAAATGGCTGTACTCTACGCTTCCTTTCATACTACGTTCCAGTATCAACCAGGTTCGAGAGATACGGACACCTGTAGTGTTGGTCAGAAAATTTGGACAGCACTCCCAGAGATGCATCTGTTAATGGATTCAATTTGATTGTGTGGTACTAGTCTTCCCAACTGAGCCTATTGCAATTTCAGTTCTGGGTAGAAACCTGTCGGGGCAGAAAAAATTTCCTCAAAGAAATGGCTCTGGCAGAAATCGAACCCACGACCTCCACGCCGGGAGTCTGTGGCGCTATGACCACTTCGCCATGGCGGCTGGTGACATCATTTGTCTTGTTTTGTATGGAGATGGAGTGGATGTCAAACTGAAAGAAGCTGATTCGGAGACAAGATTTGCTTAAACTTTTTTCGTTGGTTTTTTTGTCTGTCTCTGTCATTTTATGGATATTGACATCTGTCTTGCGACCTGATTCGCTAATTTTGTCAATTTCCTTGCACTTGGTAGTTGAATAGAGGGTACTTCGCAGCACACACGTCACACATAACCGTGTGACGCGTCAATGTTACAAGCGCACATGTTCACGAAGGAAAGTGATTTTCATGAAATATCTGGTTATCATCGGGCTTTCAAAACCAGTGCGTCTCGTGTCATTTGTGTCTAGGCTGGCTGCCCACCACGTGCCTCCTCCTCTCTGTCTCTCTCCTGTATTACTCCTCTCTCTCTCTCTCTCTCTCTCTCTCTCTCTCTCTCTCTCTCTGTCCATCTGTCTCTGTCTGTCCGTGAGTCTCTCTCTCTCCTCTCTCCCCCTCTCTCTCTCTCTCTCTCTCTCTCTCTCTCTCTCCTCTCCTCTCTCTCTCTCTCCTCTCTCTCTCTCTCTCCCCTCCCCCATATCTCTCTCGGGACTGTCTGTCTGTCTCTCTCTCTCTCTCTCTCTCTCTCTCTCTCTCTCTCTCTCTCTCTCTCTCTCTTCTCTCTTCTTTCTTCTTCTTCTTCTTCTTCTTCTGTCTAATCTCTCTCTTCTCATTTGGATGTTGTTGCGCGTGAGCCAACAGTGCCTTATTAGGTTCTTGCAAAATATATATATAAATGGAAGAATAATTCTCTTGATCTTTTATTTCAGATTATTTGCTGCGCTAAGTCAACCGATAGTCCGATATGGGGCTGAGATATTGGGTTCGGAAAACGCACCTGTTTATCCTGAACAATGACAAATGTTCGCGATGAACAAGTTCCAAGGCGCTGAAATGAGAACGCTGCACAATTTCATCATTGTTCACCAATGGGGAAACAAACGGGTATCCAACACAGATAAAGTCTGTTAAGCAGGGTGTTAAGTTTTGGTTACCACTGCCATGGTTAGCAGAATCCAGATTGCCATGGAAGCCTGCAGACTGTCAGTTGAGTGAAATGCAAGGCCTGAAAAAAGAATATTGAGTCTCCAATATTGGTAGCAAAATTATACACGTTTGATCTAGTTGCAAAGTCAGACGACTGCAGGCGGAAATCTATACAAATCTTAAATAAATGTTGGCGAACCGCCAAGTAGTAGTAATCCTGTCTTGATTTATTGTTTCAATATTTTGACCTTTATATCAGTATTCCTATCAGTATTATAATTATCATCCTTGACTCACACATATCTGCCTTCTGACAGCCTCGTTTTCATTCAACGCCTGCCTACTTTGCGATGAAGAGATCTAAGCTAAGTGAAAAAAAATCGTTCGTTTTCATTGTCCCATTTGTTTGTATTCTTGCCTGAAGAAGACCTAAGAGGTCGAAACGCGTCGTGTTTTGTCTTGTGACTCCTTTTGTCCATGTTTCTCTTGGCGGTTCGCTAACATTTATTTAAGATTTATATACATATGATTTGTGTTACATACGGGCGAATCAACATATCCATCCCCCAAATCAATCAATTTCTGTAGTACTTAAAAAAAAAAAAAAGATTAATCTGAGCATAAGTCAAAAAATGAGTCTTCCATGCAACAGAGAGAGAGAGAGAGAGAGAGAGAGAGAGACGGAGAGAGATGAGGAGAGAGAGAGAAGAGAGAGAGAGGAGAGCAATCATTACTGTAAAATGATGATAAAACCTACGGTCTAAATTAAATTTAGATAGGCACTCAAAATGTGTGTACTGACAAGGTCAAGGCTCGCTGTATCTAGAATAGCATGTGGCAGCTATCGTCACAGATGTCGCACTGAAATTGCTTGAATTTGTCCATTGCGTGGAATTCACCGGGAAGACGGTCATTTTGTTTAGGGGCAGTCCGATGTTGAGTAGCTTCAGAAAATACCACA
This sequence comes from Conus betulinus, assembly GCA_016801955.1. Classification (NCBI taxonomy): domain Eukaryota; kingdom Metazoa; phylum Mollusca; class Gastropoda; order Neogastropoda; family Conidae; genus Conus; species Conus betulinus. Next base: position 65,830 of record JADBJO010008545.1, read on the forward strand.
TTCCTTTGAAACTTGAAAGAACCCCAGCCAGTTTCGGATGAGACATCCAACACGACAATATTGTGCAACATTGGTATCAATGACCCCACAGACAAGGTTAAGATACGATCTGGGACTGTGTCTCAAGATGGGAGAGAGAGAGAGAGAGAGAGAGAGAGAGGAGAGAGAGAGAGAGAGAGAGAGAGAAGGAGAGAGAGAGAGCGAAGAGAGAGAGAGAGAGAGGGAGAGAGGAGAGAGACAGACAGAGACAGAGAGAGAGAGAGAGAGAGAGAGAGAGAGAGAGAGACGCTTCAGACGCTTCAGATATGTTTTTATTGACAATGGCCTACATGGCCTTTATGTCAAGGGAGTGTAAATTAATATTTGCAGCGCCGAAAAAACAAGTTTATAATGCAAAGAAACATGAATTGTATGTATCGGATTACGTAAATAGTAATGATGAGGCTTGAAGCCAGCCATGCTGAAGAAAAAGAAAATAATGACGTGCTTTTTCGTCACTAAAAATAAATATGTAGTTTTTTATTTCTAAGTAACAACATGATGATAGACACAAGTGCTCACCCAGGCACACACATTCACTGTTATAAAACTTTCCTGCACTGTCACATCTATCATCACTGTCCGTCTCATCACTAACTATACTTGTGAAGAAAAGAAAACCATTTCTTACTAAGGTCATCAAGCTTGCTGAATACATGAAAACAAACTCAAACATTACTCAAACATTAGTTCTTACCGAGCATTTCTTTTTCCTAACATTTGATGCTTCTGCCACATATTTAGCCAGTAGAGAGTTATTATCCTATTATTGTCAGAGGTCAACAAAAACTATATAAATTATGATTTTCTGTCGCAATAATATTGAAAAGCTGAGACTTCTGTCTGATATCGTTATAAGCTGCACAGAAGAATATGAAATGATCTTCATTTTCTCTCATACCATCTGTACACATTACACACACATCGTTTACAGTGTCTTCAGGATTAAACCATCTTTTGTTTGCATTTAATCCAAGTGTCTACTTCTAAATCTAGCAAGCATATCCCTGTGCCATTTATTGGTAACTACAGTCAGAAATTTTTCAGGTTGTAAGATACTTTTAAACGAATGAAACCAAGAATACTTCATATCATCTTCCATCTTGGAATGCCAATTTTGTTTATAACATGCGATGAGACGGTCTTTTAATTCCAACATAAATGTTCTTTCATCGCCAACTCCCTGACTGAGCCATACCACACCAAATCCGTTTACTGTCAAAACCTGCTTTATAGTAGCAACCCAGTTCTGCTTTCCTAACTCAAATTGCCGTAGCAACATATCGTATGCTTGTCTGCATAATCTACTTGTAGGTAGTTGGGTAAGTTTTAACCAATACTTACGCATTTGCCAAAAAGATCGAATGAAAAAGAGGATATCTTCCAGAATCACCATATGCCATTGTATTTGATGAGTGCAATGGAATATTTAGAAACCGTTTAATCGCAAAAGTATGTACTTTTTCCATCTGCAGATTTTCTTCAAGTCCCCATATATTTCTGCTGCATATGTTAACATTGGTTCTATTTGAGTATCAAATAACTTCCAAAATAAAGAGGGATCAATTGCATTTATTTTTTTTCATTGCTCTCAGAATTTCTATTACTCCTTTTTTCCCTTTCCTAAACGTT
>JADBJO010008545.1:82500-94675 GCA_016801955.1 Conus betulinus
AACAGACATCACTCACTGAACACAAACAGACATCACTGAACACCATACAGACATCACTGAACACACAACAGACATCACTGAACACCACAACAGACATCACTGAAACACAACAGGCATCACTGAACACCACAACAGACATCACTGAACACCATAAGAGACATCACTGAACACAACAGACATCACTGAACACAACAGACATCACTGAACACATCAGACATCACTGAACACAACAAAACATCACTGAACACAACAGACATCACTGAACACCATAACAGACATCACTGAACACCATAACAGACATGACTGAACACCACAACAGACATCACTGAACACAACAGACATCACTGAACACCACAACAGACATCACTAAACACCACAACAGACATCACTGAACACAACAGACATCACTGAACAACACAACAGACATCACTGAACACAACAGACATCACTAAACACAACACAGACATGACTGAACACAACAGACATCACTGAGCACAACAGACATCACTGAACACCACAACAGACATCACTGAACACAACAGACATCACTGAACACAACAGACATAACTGAACACAATAACAGACATCACTGAACATATAACAGACATCACTGACCACAAAGAAATATCACTGACCATCACAGGTATCACTAAACACCACAAGAGACGTCATTGAACACCACAACAGGCATCACTGAAACGCCACTGAACAACAGACATCACTGAACACCACAACAGACATCACTGAACACCACAAGAGACATCATTGAACACCACAACAGGCATCACTGAACGCCACAACAGACATCACTGAACACCACACAGACATCACTGAACACCACAACAGACATCACTGAACGCCATAACAGGCATCACTGAACACCATAACAGACATCACTGACCACAACAGATATCAATGACCATCACAGGTATCACTAAACACCACAAGAGACGTCATTAAACACCACAACAGACATCACTGAACGCCAGGGGAGTGACCGACCAGCAACGCAGAGACTCCTTTGACGGTTGCCTCGCGGCGAATTGACATTGCTCCCTGGGAGTGCCGGCGCAGGATCCCCAAGTCAGGGTGTGGCTGTGAAAGGGGAGATGGACTGAGCAGCGTGGAGACAGGGCTGCTGAAGTGGCAGGAAGATGAGACACAGCGACAAAACAAAACACACGAAGGTCAGACACAACAACAAAACAAAACCACACGAAGGTGAGACACAACAACAAAACAAAACCACGCAAAGGTGAGACACAGCAACAAAACAAAACCACGCAAAGGGTGAGACACAGCAACAAAACAAAACCACACGAAGGTGAGACACAACAACAAAACAAACCACACAAAGGTGAGACACAACAACAAAACAAAACCACATAAAGGTGAGACACAAGAACAAAACAAAACCACACGAAGGTGAGACACGCACAAAGGTGAGACACAAGAACAAAAACAAAACCACACGAATTTGGAACACATCAAGAAAACAAACAAAACCACACGAAGATGAGACACAACAACAAAACAAAACCAAAGTGTCAAGGAAACACCTGATTCAGATTCTCCGCGTTTGACAGCCGCTGAGTAATAGTCCATACAAACAAGACAGGTGTTGTCTGTAGGACAACAAGACATATGTTGTCTGTAGGACAACAGGCATGTTACAACCTGTGTGTAAAGGAACCTGTGTGTAAAGGAGCCTGTGGCCCACACCTAAAAGAAGAAATCATCTGAAATGATTGTCATCTACCACCATTATTTGCCTCGCATCTTAATTTGTAACGTCCTGTGGTTTGATATACTCTCACTCGCACGTCATTACTCTGTGGCGTTTCTTTCTAAAAAAGAAAACAAACAAAAAACAAACAAACACAACCCCCCCCCCCCCCCCCCCCCCCCTCAAAAAAAAAAAAAAAAAAAAGAAGAAAGATACGTTAAAAAAAAAAACAACAAGAGGGTGGCTTTGTGTTTTGAAGGCTCTGAGAAGATTGAAAAATGGATGAAGCTGATGTGACGGTGATCTGGGGTTTCTATGTGTTTTGATGGGCCATTCTGGCTGGAAGGGCCTTTGTGAGAACTTTGAAGTCAAGTCACTGCGGCGCTGTGGCACTGTTCATATGGAATACCCTGAGGGAGCCACAGCCTGTGAAAACGTGATGATCAATAAGTCAGTCAGCCAGTCAGTCAGCCAGTCAGTCAGTCAGTCAGTCAGTCTTTCAAGCCATCAATCAGTACCAACATCAGTCAATCAATCAGTCAATCAGTCGGTCAATCAATCAATCAATTGATCGATCGATCAAATTGCTTCCTTACTTAATCAATCATGTTGTGCGCGGTCGAACGCCAGTGGCCTACGCAGACTATTGAGCGCGGACGGAAGCCACTGAGTACTCAGTTGTCCGCCAGTGATTGTGGGCAACAGGAACCAGATGTCCACCCGCTTGTAAAGCTGTGTGTGTGCGTAAAAGGAACCTGTGTGTAAAGGAACCTGTGTGTAAGGAACCTGTGTGTAAGGAACCTGTGTGTAAAGGAACCTGTGTGTAAAGCAACCTGTGCGTAAAGGAACCTGTGGCCCACGCCTTTGTCAGCCACTGAGTGGGCACAGGAAGCCGCACTCTTTGCAATGAACATTGAACCCGTCCACATCATCATTTTTGCCTGCACCACCATCGTCACACGTGCACAAACAAACGCCCACACCAACGCGCACGCCCACACAAACACACCCCACACAAACGCACGCGCGGGATCGCATGCGCGCATACAAACAAGAACACACCCACCCTAGCACGTACCTACCCCTTTTCACATGTATACGCGCACGCGCGCGCGCGCCAACACACAGACAGACAGACAGACAGACAGACACACACACACACACACACACACACACACACACACACACACACACACACACACACACACACACACACACACACACACACACACACACAGAAATATGCCGGTTAACGTACGCATGCACACAGATGAATAGGTGTGTACGAGCGCACACGCACGCGCGGAGCAATATGCAGACACAAATGTTCTAGAAACACACACACGCACACGCCCCCCCCCCCCCCCCCCCCCCCCCCCCCCCCCCCCCCCCACACCACACACACACACACACACTTACTCACACACCTTACGTATACGACTTTCTTGGTGAAGAGCATAACCACGTTTATTTGATTCACGCACGTGCTAGAGAGAGAGAGAGAGAGAGAGAGAGAGAGAGAGAGAGAGAGAGAGAGAGAGAGGAGAGAGAGAGAGAGAGAGAGAGAATCCCCACCTCATCACTCACTCACTCACTCACTCACACACACACACACACACAGACACACACACACACACACACACACACACACACACACACACACACACACACACACACACACACACACTTGTTATTTTTTGCAAAGCATAAACACCGTGAACACGATTAGGTGCTGTGAGTTTGTGAGAGAGAGAGAGAGAGAGAGAGAGAGAGAGAGAGAGAGAGAGAGAGAGAGGAGAGAGAGAGAGAGAGAGAGAGAGAGAGAGAGAGAGAGAGAGAGAATTCCGTCTGAGGAGCGTTAAGCCTGTGTCACACTATCCGAGTCTGTCGCTCAAGCGCGTATGCTTTTTGACACTCCGCAGGTGTGTGTGACCACCTCAAGCGATCTCCAGACTGGGATGTTTACACAGCCTTTTGGGCGAGACACTCGCACAGCTGAGAGAGAGACGAGAGAGAGAGAGAGAGAGAGAGAGAGAGAGAGAGAGAGAGAGGGGGGGGAGGGTGGTGGGTGGTGGGTGGGTGGGGGAGGAGTGGGAGGGATACGGATCACTGTGATCGGACTGCCCTGACCAGGTGACAAGCCCTGACCTCTGCTGACGCTGCATCCCTACCACACCAACGTTACCATGACAGCTGTAGTCCCCTGCAGTGAGGCAACTTGGCCACAGCTGCCAACCACCGAAGACAGCTTGGCCACAGCTGCCACCACCGAAGACAGCTTGTCCACAGCTGCCAACCACTGAAGACAGCTTGTCAACAGCTGCCAACCACTGAAGACAACTTGTCAACAGCTGCCAACCACTGAAGACAGCTTGTCAACAGCTGTCAACCACTGAAGACAACTCGAGAGGAATACTTTTGAAAATTGAGAGGAATGTCTGACAGCTGAGAGCAATATGCATGCTATCGCACCCAAAACAAAACAATGACATTCCAGACTCTTGATTTTCTATCCTTTTCTCAGGTGCTTCCATCAAATCACTGTCTAAGTCAAATACATTGTTGTTCTTTAACATTTTTTTTAAGCACACTGTCACTGAACTTCATCTTGTGACTCGGGTCATCTTTGCACTTCAAAAACCATCAGTGCCTGCGTAGTGTCATGACCCAAGGAGGGACAAAAGTCTGCAAGGTTCTTCCTGACACGGCTGAACGCTTCCACGGGCCGAATTGTTGACTGGGATCAGCACGCTCCCATCATGACAGCAGGATGCACCTTGAAATCTGCACTTCTGTTCTAATTTCTTTTTTCTTCTTTTTTGCATCAGGGTTAATTGGTCCAGTAGGTCGTTTCGATATGATGGCGGCGGAGAAGCTGAACCGGAAGTAAGTTTCCGAACAGCTGTTTGGCTCTACGAACAGCAGATGTGCCAACTATGCGCATAAAGGATTTTTTTTTTTTTTTCGCGAGCAAATTTTTTTACGTCGAGCGAATAGCGGAATGACGTGCGTTTGAGCAAAATAAATTCCCCCGTAAGCGGGATAGTTGGTAGCTCTGCTTATCGTTAGGACCTCCAGCCGATAGGACGTTAACGCATCCTGGATAGTTGGCAGCTCTGCTTATCCAGAAGGACCTCCAGCCGATAGGACGTTACAACATCCTCACCCTACGTATGCTGCAGCCACGGCGATCCGCTAATCTCAGGTAGTGTTGGTCGCCTGGTCCCCAGTCCATCTGTCGGCATTCTTTTTTCTGTGTTTTTTTTGTTTTTATCTTTTCTTCTTTTTTTTTTTTCCCATTCACTAATTCGACCTCGCTTTCAGATTCTGTATCAAACATTATTCTTCTTGCACTTTTCTACTTTTCACTGACAGAAAAAACAAACAAACAAACAAAAACGTCGTCAGGACGAGTCAGCGTGCTTTCGATGAGAACCCTGAGGTGAACCAGCCGCCAAAGTGAGGAATGGGTTCCGCGTTCGAGTCACAGCATGACCAGTCGGTTGCATGCTACTTTCCTGCGAACTCGTCTTATATGCACAAGAAGGAATTTTTTTTTTTTTTTTTTTTTTTTTGTAGCCGTCGAGGGAGAAACTTGCCAAGTGTGACAAGGGCTTAAGAACTTGCTGACACATGTCAGAATAAACAACGATAACGTTTTTGACAGTCACATTCAAACAGAAAGTCGTAACCTGAGAGAGAGAGAGAGAGAGAGAGAGAGAGAGAGAGAGAGAGAGAGAGAGAGAGAGAGAGAGAGAGAGAGAGAGAGAGAGAGAGAGAGAGAGGTGGGGGTGGGGGCGGGTAAACACTTTCTATGCTTATTTTCATGTCGACAAAACACTGTAACGTTACGGAAGAACATTTTCGCAAAAGGATTTACATTTCTGTTTCCTTCCTGGAAAAAAAACGTTTCTCTTTCAAAATGTTACCATACATCACAACTTTTATCAAAAGTTCCTTCTGGAGTTGATTAGTTTCATCTTCCAAGGGTTACCTTACATCACAAAAATCATGACAACTTCCTCTCTGGAAAGAGGAGGTTTCATCTTCAAAGTGCTTATTTATATAAGACATATCATCACAATTCCTTCTTGGGTGGAATAAGTCACCCTCAAAGTGTTATCTTAAATCCTAAATATCATGACAAATTCCTTTTTAGGTAAGAGTAATTTTCATCTCTAACATGATATCCTATATCACAAATGCCATTACAATTCTCGCATGGAAAGAAGATTTATTTTGCAACACTTAATTCACATCACGAATACTACTGCCATTTTCTTCCTCGGAAAGGGCAAGTTTTATCTTTAGAGTGTTACAAAATATTACAAACATCATTACCGTTTCGTTCCGGGAAAGAGTGAATTTCATTTTCAAACTGCCTAAGCAGCAACCAAACAGTAAAACCCTAGTTTCGATTAATGTATTGAGAATTGAAAGACAGATAAACTCGGATCGTTCTGACATTGTCAATGAATCTAAAGAGTTTTTTTTTTAAAAAAAAAATCCTTTTTGTACTCCCAGTTCTTATAGAACATGGAGTACTTTACAATGGGAACAAAGAAATGCTGTGTGTGTGTGTGTGTGTGTGTGTGTGTGTGTGTGTGTGTGTGTGTGTGTGTGTGTGTGTGTGTGTGTGTGTCCGTCCGTCAGTGGTCAAAATGTGTTCCACTCGCTCCAGATAAAACTACTGGGCCGATCTTTCTGAAAATTTGTACGTTGTTCATTATGGGTCACGGATGATGTCCGATGTGTTATTTTTACCGTTATGGCCGTTACTTACGGCCAATAACGGTTTTCGCTCTCGTTATGGAATATCTTAGAAAGTTCTTGACCGATCTCTGAAAATTTGTAGGCATGTTCATCATGGGTCATGGATGATGCCCGATGTGTTACTTTACCGTTATAGTCGTCGTTAGTAACGGCTGTAACGGGCCATAACGGTTTTTTTTCTTTATAGAATACCTCAGAAAGTACTTGGCCGATCTTTCTGAAAATTTGTAGGCATGTTCATTATGGGCATGGATGATGCCCGATGTGTTTATTTTTTACCGTTACACAGCCGTTATTCACGGCTATAACGGCCCACAGCAGTTTTTCTTCTTTATGGAAAATCTCAGAAAGTACTCGGCCGATCTTTCTGAAAATCTATAGGTATGTTCATTATGGATCACAGATGATGGCCGATGTTTACCAGAATAGCCGTTACTAACGGCTATAGCGGCCCAAAACGGTTTTTTTTCCTCTTTATGGAATATCTCACGCGTATTCAAGATAAACGTTTATATGCTTGGCATCTTGTTTTGTTTCTTATGACTGTCAAGATGGGGTGAGATAGATTTTCAAGGGAAAGGAATGGGACTATGTGAAGGACATACAGCAAAGGTGGGGGTCATGGTGGAGCTCCCAGGCCTGAACTCTGACCTGAAGTACAGGATAGTTCATGCATTTGGAGACCATGAGTGGTGTGGTCAATGGAAATCCCCAAGAACAGGTGAAATGCTCAGTGGGGATGATCATCTGAGCTATCTCCATCATCATCATCATCTGAGCTATTTTCATCATCATCATCATCTGAGCTATCTCCATCATCATCATCATCTGAGCTATCTTCATCATCATCATCATCTGAGCAATCTTCATCATCATCTGAGCTATCTTCTTCATCATCATCATCTGAGCTATCTTCATCATCATCATCATCATCTGAGCTATCTTCTTCATCATCATCATCTGAGCTATCTTCATCTTCATCATCATCATCATCATCATCTGAGCTATCTTCCTCATCATCTGAGCTATCTTCAGCTTGTTTTCATCGCCAGCTCAGTTTTGTGCGACGTCCCTAAACGTTTATGAATTATGTAGGTTTGGGTTCATGTTCGCATTTGTGGCGTATGGCCACATTCTCCCTGCGTTCTTCTCCGTTTTGATTCCAGCCTCTTTGATTTTAGTTCCAGCTACTTTCCTCGCTGTGCCGTGCCGTAAATGTCATCAAATTCTCTCTCAGTGATAACAATTTTAATTTAGAAAACATTTCTATTTCCGTGACTCCTATCATTACTGTGTGGCAAAACTTAAAACTCATTACTGTGTGACAGGACTTAAAACCACACACACACACACAACAACACACACACACACACACCACACACACACACACACACACACACACACACACATATATATATATATATATATATATATATGTATATATATTATATATATATATATAATATATATATTATATATAATATATATATATATACACGCACGCACACACACGACGCACACACACTCACAAACACACACACACTCACAAACACACACACACACACACACCACACACACACACACACACACACACACACACACCACACACACACACTTTTTTTCATTTGTGTGTGTGTATACTGTCTTTGGTCTCTTTCTTGTTCTGAATACCCATGCACACCACCACTTGTTTGTGCTTTCCTTCTAAGTTTTTTTCTATTTTAATTGGAACGATAGAGTATTACCAGAACGCCCTATCTTAATAAAGTGAGCCTCTCTCTCTCTTCTCTCTCTCTCTCTCTCTCTCTCCTCTCTCTCCCGCTCCCCCCTCTCTCATCTCTCTCCTCTCTCCCGTTCCTCTCTCTCTCGTCTCTCTCTCTCTCTCGCCTCTCGAGCTTCCCTCGCTTGGCAGCCAGTAAGAAGGCATTCGAAAGACAGCACAGGTTTTGCGAGTGTTTTCACGGAGTAAACTCTTTCAATATGCCAGTTGTGGTAGAACTTTTCATTGTGTTTGGAGAACGTTCTGAACACGTTTTTCTTTCAGAAATGAGCCTATCTTCCTTTAAACATCGAAGGAGGAGAAGACCAAGTCGTTGTTGTTCTCCGACTGACGACAGCCCGCCAATCCCCTGTGTCACACAGTGACACTGGTTGACAGCCCGCCAATCCCCTGTGACCCCTGTGATTGACACACATCCCCTGTGACACACAGTGGCATACTTGACAGCCCGCCAATCCCCTGTGGTTACAGGGAGCGTACCGCGCGTCAATCGCTGCCTGTGACAACAATCAGTGACCTTTTGTGTATTGAAGACAGGTTCCGCGTCACATAAGGTAGGGGCCGCGGGATGCAGGTGCGAGGGCTGGAGGTTATACAGAGGATCGCGACGCGAGAACCGACGCAGAAGGCGTAGAGTGTTCCTACAAACACCCCTCAAATCAGTGGCCTTTTCGTTTCTTCTTCCCTTGTTCTTGCCAACAACAGCCCCGTTTATTTTCTTACAGCAGATGAAAATATGTCATGCCTCGATAGACATTCCCTGACGAATGGGCACGGCGGACGCCGCTGACCAATGTCCTGAATGTGTGGGGGCCGCGTGTCAGGGCAGTGGCAGCAGGCCCAGCAGGACGTGCTCTTCTGACTCCGGATTCAGCAGTAGGGGCCCTCTGTGTTTGACTGACCCAATACACATGACGGTGCCGGGGGGGTGGTGCGATTGGGTACGACCTTAGCACAACTGGTAGCAAGCCCGGCTGCATCACGTGAATTCTTAACTGCAACACGACAGAGTCCTTGAGGTTTGATTCCACCCTTCAATCCCAGTCGGACGGCAAAATTATAGCAGCCAACAGAGGACATGCAGCGGAACAGCGTGTTCCACTGGCGTAGTGCAAAACATGCATAAGAAAATGACAAAGTGAAATCAACACCCGATTAGATATTTCTAGCCCTGATCTTACAACTTGGCCAATTTCCCATTGCTCATCGGACTGTGACTAGGACACTTTCAATGAAATAGTCAACATCCTAAAAAGGCGTGGCGCATCATTCCGACTGGACAGGGGATTCCACAGCGTGGCGGAAAAAGGAAATTCAGACTGACCGCCTCGAAAAACCTGGCCGCTTCCTAACCTACACATAAATGACTTGAGGACCAGCATAACCCATTTCGTCATTGTTCGCTCCAGCTGACGGGCACAGTGACGTAGTAGCCGAGACAGTGGCTGTCCAGGTCGGCTGTCGCAGTATCGTTTGGTATCATAACCTGTTCAATTTTATTATATTTATTTATTCGATTTTAAAATGTCTCCCCAGTCATATCCTATCTACCCCGCATCCTACTATCTACCCCTCACCATAGATCCCTACCTTCCTCCGGATGTCCGTGGGTTGGAAATGCTGTAGGAAATCTGATGCATGTTAAACCAAAAAGCCTGAGTCAGAGGTGTCGCAGAATGTGCCGGTGCTGGATGGAGCAGGACGCGTTTTCAGCGAGTCTGAGCGTAACAGGCAACACTAGGTGTCTGTAATCTCTTCACAACCTGTCAGCCGGCTAGGGGTGGCTAGGCTACGACACGCTGTGCTGTCATCTAGGAAAAAAGTGACGACTATTACCACCTCCCCTCGCACTCGCACCTCCACATCACCGATACCCCCTCCTCCCGCGTCCCCCCCGCCCTCGCCGCCACCCTACCTCCCTCGCAGCACCTTCGTCGCGCTCCAACATCCCCCCCCCTCGATCCCGGCCCGCCCCCGCCCCCAGATCGCCCTCCCCACCGCCCCAATTCCTGCACATCCCATCCGCCGCGCCCGCCACGGCTGTGCGCCCCCAGAACAATCCCCCCCGCCCCCCACACACCCCCCCCCTATCCGCCGCGGCTACAGAGCGACCGCGGGTCTCCCTCTCACATCCCCCTAGCATCCCCCCCCCCCCTCAACATCCCTCTCCCCGCCCCCCCACCTCCCCACATCCGTACCTCGCCCTGTACACCTCCGCCTAACCCACACTTCCACCTGTGAGCGGTGCCCCTATATCCGGTAGCCCAAACCTGTAAACCCCACCCGGTCCAGATATGCTCCCTCTCTCAAATCTCGACTCCCCACTTGCCTGCCGAGACGTGTCCATATCGGCAGGAGGCAAATGAATCGCATACATTTTCTGACTACCCTCGTTTGCTAGTCGTGATCATCGGCTCGCCACTGTTTCTCACCGCCCCTTCAACAGGTGGCAAAATGTGGGGGGGGGCATCACACGCTATCTCCGTGGTATAGTAGTAAGTAGTAGTATAGTAATTTAGTAGTAGTAGTATTATTAGCTATTAGTAGTAGTACCTGTCGTTCGTCGTCGTCGTCGCCATCATTCATGGCATCATCATTCATCGTTTGTTGTTGTTGTAGACTATCATCTCATCAATCATCATCATCATGCAATCATCATGACATGCAATCATCATCATCATCATCAGCGCGTTGTTGTTGTCGTTGTTGTTGTTAGTTGAGCTATCATAATCATTCATCATCATCATCATCATCATACTCGTTGTTGTTGTCGTTGTTGTTGTTGAGGAGACTGATCAGTGGGGCATCCTCATCATGTAACCTCATCATCATCCTCACATCATCATCATCAATCTATCATGCATCATCGTTGTTTTGTCGTTTGTTGTTGATACCAAAACTAACTACTATCCATATCTCATCATTCATGCATCATCAATTCATCATCATCAATCATCATCATCGTTGTGGTCTGTGTTGTTTTTGTCGTTGTTGAGACTATCAAGTTAATTGGGTCATTCTATCATTCACAGAGTCGTCGCGTTCCTGGGTTAGAGACCACGTTCTAAGCGCTTTAGGCACTACTCGCATCGCTGTTGTTCAGCGGCCTCAAGGCCAGTGACTCACAAGTTCTGAACGCGTCTTTAAACGCACAGCACTCGCACGCTGTTGTTGCACCTGCCAGTGGGGCTCTGTTGTGCCTCCCTGCCACTGGGTAGGCGCTCGAACGGGTTTCCTCCACACTGGCCTGTGCTCACAAGGTCAGCTTTCTGAAATGGTCCACGGGGCTGCGGCCATCGTGTCTTTCCATGATGACGTCTCTCCAGCGGTTGCATCACCTCTGTCCGGGCGAGCTCTGAGTTCCCTTGCTGTCTGGGCCTCATCCGTCCTTCATATAGCCCTCATTTTTCCGCATGATGGCTCAAGACCGTTGTGATAGAGAGAGAGGAGGGAGAGAGAGAGTAATGGAATAGCAGGGAATAGAGAGAGGAGAGAGAGAGAGTAGAGAGAGAGAGCGAGAGAGAGAGAGGTCACTGTCTTCTGTCAAGACGGGGCCGCGTTGCCGCTGTCCTCCTCTGTCGTGGAACGACACCTCTTTCTCTCTCTTCACGCGTTCTGATAGTTTTTTGTTTTTTACTAACTCTGTGTCTTTTAAAATCCCGTTCAAGATTACGCTTTCCACACCGACTCGTAGCCTCGGTTTAAAATGTATTTTTTTGTTTTGTTTTTGTTTTGCTGTACGTTTGTCTGCGTCTGTGAGTCTGAGTGCGCACAATAACGCCTCTCCACTCTCCTCTCGTCGTCTCTCGCTACACCTCTCCTCATTCATGGCATCTCTCTCATCACTGCAAACTCATCCGTCTTGGGAGGCCCCGTCTCACGTCTCGTTGACCTCT
>JADBJO010008546.1:0-39176 GCA_016801955.1 Conus betulinus
ATACTCTGCATTAGTCTCTCAGTTCTTTCATTCATCCCATTCTTAAGGTACAAACGGTGTGTATGAACACTTTCATCATTGCCACGACTCATCAATGCTGAACCTAGCCACAGGTGAAGTACATCAAGGGAAGCAACACGATTGCTAGAGGTACATTTGTATTGGAAGAGTTGTTCCCTTGTAACGTCGCTTGGGTGCTAGACTCTGAACAGCGAGGAGTCTTCGCGATCTCTTGTGCTGTGAAGATGATTTTACAGAATATCATCCGTTTAGCCCATCGATCACACTCAGAGTTGGTGTCAAAAGTTTCAGGGTCATTTTAGAGTTGGCAAGATACAATTCACCTCCATGATTTTCCTTCAAAACAACTGAATGGCTAGAGTGGCTGAAGACTTTGAACATTCAGAGGAGCTACGAAACCATCTGGAAGATGGAGATGTTCAAAGAGATTCTTTGTTATACGCCATGGGGTCAAGAGAGGCTGGAAAGATTTTCCAAAGTTTGAAATTGAATTCAGAAGCTACTCCCTCTGAATATGATACAGGCTTGGACTGTCTCATCAAGAAACTGTCACATTATTTTGTGCCTAAAAGAAACATCCTTCATGACGGAAGTTTAACTGCAGAAAAAACAGTTTCCTGATGAAAGTGTGGAAGAATTTACTAGAGCACTACAGTCATTGGTGATTAACTCTTTCTATACTAAGGACCGCACATCCGGTCTTTATGTTTACAACCTTTGTATACTAAGGACTGCATATGTGGTCCAAAGCTTTGGAATTGGTCTCTGAAGTGAGCGAACCGTTGGTACAAAACTACTTGTTACAGATAGCTCCTGCTTATTAATTAGAGTGCAGGTGTACTGGTACTTAGGCTTTGCAAGCTGAATGCTTGCTAGCAGACGCTGTTAACACCACGTCACCAGCTCGGTTTGGCTTGGCGTGGCATCGTCTGTCAAACATGCGTGGTGAAAGAAGCACTACAAATCGCTGTTACAATGTGACTGAACCCCTTGAACTGTTGCTAACATTTGAATAATTTCAGGGAATAAAACCAGTTATTTTATTTTTTGTTCATAGGATGTGTACCACCACTATGTTTACAGGGCACGCAAAATCTCATTTTCTTTGTCATGCATACTGTATTACCAAATAAATAGAAAAATAACTTTGCTCTATTGTTTGTGGTTTCTCAATCATTTATAAACATAACTTGAAAAAAATCACGTCTTATGTTTTATCATTTTTATTTCTGATTTTCAAAAAATATATATTGAACTGGTCAGCTTCTGGGGGAAGTAAGGGGATAACAGCTAGTATAGAATGATTTAACTGTCATGATAAAGACCCAGAAGATCACGTGACAGACAGTCGAGTGATTGGTCTGCATGATCAAGATATCAGGGAAAAGCCTCAGTGGATGCCAGATCTGGCCCCAGAACGTGCAATGGAAATAACAAGACAGCAAGAGATGGTCAGGCAACAAATGAAGGAACAAGCAGCCAGTGGTGAAGCTGGCCTTGATGAATTGTACAGTTTTCATTGGGGCTGTGGTCAAGATTGTGACCACAGAGGCAAAATTCCACAGCGTAGAAGGAACTCCAGGAATCAAGATTTCCCAGCAACAGGGAAAGACAAGAATACATGTACTTGATGTGGATACGTTAACACTGACAAACCATGTCCAGGCAAGGGTCAAAAGTGCAGAATACGTCAGCAGAAAAAAACATTTCGCCAGATGCTGCAATACGAAGAAGCCAAGTTCTCTTCAAGAATTGGAAACGGATGCATACTGGCTTAACAAATATTGGAAACACAGGAGTTTGGACTGTTGGCTTGGATGTGTGTGGTAGTAACCAGGTGATGGGTTTTAAGACTGACACTGGAACTGATGTCACTATTCGAAAGAAACTTGATTCAGGAAACCTACCACAGCGACTTACACCTAACCCATCAACTACTGCATACCTGAAAAATCACCTGATTATAGAAAACTACCACATCAACCTACACTTAACCCATCAACTACTGCATACCTGAAATCACCTGATTATAGAAAACTACCACATCAACCTACACTTAACCCATCAACTACTGCATACCTGAAATCACCTGATTATAGAAAACTACCACATCAGCCTACACTTAACCCATCAACTACTGCATACCTGAAATCACCTGATTATAGAAAACTACCACATCAACCTACACTAAACCCATCAACTACTGCATACCTGAAATCACCTGATTATAGAAAACTACCACATCAACCTACACTTAACCCATCAACTACTGCATACCTGAAATCACCTGATTATAGAAAACTACCACATCAACCTACACTTAACCCATCAACTACTGCATACCTGAAATTACCAGGAGGACGAGTGAAGACGTTAGGCGAGTTCACTGCTGAAGTCTCGCACAACGGCAGAGAGTTCACCTTCCACAACCCAGTGTGCCTCAGTCAGCATGCAGTGGTCTGCTCAGCAGAGCAGTGTGCCAGTCGATGGGACTGATCCAGAGACTGAATGATGTTGAGGGTGAGGACGTCTACTAGCACAGGGCTACTGAGAACATCACCTGTCAAGTTTGTGCTTGGAGATGGCACCAAACCTTACTGTGTTACCACCGCAGGAAGCATTCCCTTCCAAATTCATGAAAAAGTGAAACAGGAACTTGACATGATGGAGAAGAATGGCATCACAGAGAAAGTGACAATTCTGACTGACCAGTGTGCCCCAGGTGTTCCAGTCAAAACGAAGAATGACAATAGTACAATCTGCATCGACTTCAAGATTATGAATAAGAGTGTGCTAAGACCACATCTCATGGTACCCAACCTTGACAACACTGCACTTAAATTAACAGGTTCTGAAATATTCACAACACTGAATGTTTCTGGAGGATATTACCAGGTACTCCTGGACAAAGGAAACAAGTTGCTGACCACGTTCATTACACCCTTGGTCAATATTGCATGCGTCGACTGGCAATGGGTATCAATGTTGGAACTGACGAGTTTCAGAGGAAGATGGAGGAAATGCTGGGACATCTGTAAGGGTGTGAGATCATCATTGATGATATTCTGGTTCATGGATCTGCTATGGCAGAGCCTGATGAATGACTTTCACGTGCCATGAATGCTGAGACTGGGGAATGACGCTGAATCATGGCAACTGTCACATCAGACAGGACATAGTTACATGTTCTGGACATGTCATCAGCGAACAAGGCATCCAACCTGATCCACAGAAAGTTGTTACATTTGTATTGGAAGCATAGTCTCCCATGTAACACTGCTAGGACACTGGACACTCGACAACAAAGCGTCTTTGTGATCTCTTGCTGTGCTGTAGAGATGATATAAGAGAATATAATCTGTTTCCAATAGCCGATTGGTCACCTTCTGTTCATATTCTGCTTGTATTTATGCCTTGGTCACACCTAAGCAGTATCATGTCATCCATAAACACTTAACAGCTGATTCCATTGAATCGTAATTTGATTTTTGTCTTCCTGAAAAATATTAACATTTTTCATCTGATCTGAGATTTTTAAAAAAGAAAGATTTTAAAGCAATTTTAATGTGTATGTTTTAATGATTGGTATGCTTTATGTGTGTGTGTGTGTGTGTGTGTGTGTGTGTGTGTGTGTGCCTCTGTGGGAGTGAGTGTGTGTGTGTGTGTGTGTGTGTGTGTGTGTGTGTGTGTGTGTAACATCTATGGAAAGAGTTGATTTTGAAGAGGTGACAGCGGTGGTATGGCCTCTGTGGTCAGCTGGGCTTTAAACAACATGAAGCAAACTAAACTGAACCTGTCCATGGACCGTTGAGGGATGAAGTGAACCAAACTGAACCTGTCCATGGACCGTTGAGGGATGAAGTGAACCAAACTGAACCTGTCCATGGACCGTTGAGGGATGAAGTGAACCAAACTGAACCTGTCCATGGACTGTTGAGGGATGAAGTGAACCAAACTGAACCTGTCCATGGACCGTTGAGGGATGAAGTGAACCAAACTGAACCTGTCCATGGACCGTTGAGGGATGAAGTGTGAACCAAACTGAACCTGTCCCATGGACCGTTGAGGGATGAAGTGAACCAAACTGAACCTGTCCATGGACTGTTGAGGGATGAAGTGAACCAAACTGAACCTGTCCAGGGACCACTGAAGGATGAAGTTTCATGGACAGAGAATAACTGCCCAAAGGAAATAGTATCACACCTGAGGAGATGGGGGGGGGGGGGGGGGGGGGGAGTACAGTGGTGAAATTCTTGGTTCCAGTTGCTTTATTGAGGCTGTTACAGATCAAATGGTGTGTTACATGTAAAATACTGTGTTGAAGTAAAGTGCAAGATAAAATGGTGTGATGCAGATAACATTCTACATTACAGGTAGAATGCTGTGTTACAAGTAAAATACTGTGCTTAAGTAAAGTGCAAGATAAAATGGTGTGTTACAGATAACGCTCTACATTATAGGTACAATGCTGTGTTACAGGTAAAATACTGTGTTGAAGTAAAGTGCAAGATAAAATGGTGTGTTACAGGTAAAATTCTGTGTTGAAGTAAAGTGCAAGATAAAATGCAGTGTCAAGGTAAAATGTTATGATATTCCACCTATCAATCACTTCAGAATCCATCCGGAGGCCGGCTGTGGTACAGTTGTAACTAAAATAACAAATGAAACCAATTGGCAACCCGATTTCTCACAGAAACTGAAGTCTGAAAAACATACCATCAAGCCAAAAAATGTCATTGTGAAGACCATGCTGCATGTCTACCAGGCCTGCGTGCTTAGCGCACTGCTCTACAGCAGTGAGGCATGGACCACCTACGCCAGCCAGAAGAGCAACCTCAACAGCTTCTACCTGAGGTGGCCTGCAACACATTCTGCACATCCAGTGGCAGGACAAAGCACCCAACACTGAGGTTCTGGCACAAGCCAACATGAACAGCATGCTCGCTGTTTTCAGCCACTGGTGCCTTCGTTGGCTTGACAATGTCAAGAGAATGGAACCCGGCCATATTCCCAAAGACCTGTATGGTGAACTGGCAGATGGCTCATGACTGACTGGGCGTCTGCGCTACAAAGATGTCTGCAAGGAGGACATGACACTGTGCAGCATCTACGTCAGTATGTGGGAAAGCTGTGCAGAAGACCACCCAGCCTGGCGTCTTGCTGACAGGGCGTACAGACAGCACAGAAGGTGAGGAAGACAATCCTCGCTCACAAGAGAGTCAGAAGGAAGGAAAGGCAAGGACAGCCACAGCAGACATCATCGTTCACATGCAGCAAATGCAGCAGAGACTGCCACTGGCGAGTGGGACTGTACGGTCAAAGCCAAAGGTTTCACCTGAACGGCACAACTCTACAAACAGTACAGCAGGTCACAACATGAGGTGCAAAGAACGGTGAAGGCACAAGGTCTCTCCTGAATGGCTCAACCTCTGCAGACAGTACAGTAGGTCACAACATGAAGTGTGAAGAGCGGTGAAGGCACAAGCTTTCTCCTGAATGGCCCAACCTCTGCAGACAGTACAGCAGGTCACAACATGAAGTGTGAAGAGCGGTGAAGGCACAAGGTCTCTCCTGAATGGCCCAACCTCTGCAGACAGTACAGCAGGTCACAACATGAAGTGTGAAGAGCGGTGAAGGCACAAGGTCTCTCCTGAATGGCTCAACCTCTGCAGACAGTACAGCAGGTCACAACATGAAGTGTGAAGAGCGGTGAAGGCACAAGGTCTCTCCTGAATGGCTCAACCTCTGCAGACAGTACAGCAGGTCACAACATGAAGTGTGAAGAGCGGTGAAGGCACAAGGTCTCTCCTGAATGGCTCAACCTCTGCAGACAGTACAGCAGGTCACAACATGAAGTGTGAAGAGCGGTGAAGGCACAAGGTCTCTCCTGAATGGCTCAACCTCTGCAGACAGTACAGCAGGTCACAACATGAAGTGTGAAGAGCGGTGAAGGCACAAGGTCTCTCCTGATGGCTCAACCTCTGCAGACAGTACAGCAGGTCACAACATGAAGTGTGAAGAGCGGTGAAGGCACAAGGTCTCTCCTGAATGGCTCAACCTCTGCAGACAGTACAGCAGGTCACAACATGAAGTGTGAAGAACAGTGAAGGCACAAGCTTTCTCCTGAATGGCTCAACCTCTGCAGACAGTACAGCAGGTCACAACATGAAGTGCGAAGAACGGTTAAGGCACAAGGTCTCTCCTGAATGGCTCAACCTCTGCAGACAGTACAGCAGGTCACAACATGAAGTGTGAAGAACAGTGAAGGCACAAGCTTTCTCCTGAATGGCTCAACCTCTGCAGACAGTCTTGCCATACACTGTCAGACCTTCACCTGGAAGTCACACAGGGGGGAAAGTATCCCACCCTTGTCTTCATCACCACACTGGCTGTGTTCCTTGCCCCCGCTGGCTGGACAGTCGACTCGCTGACCTCTCTGAACACATCGCAGGGCAAACCAATTTACACAGCCATGCTGGAGGAAAAAAAACGGTTACAAAGAACCCTGTTGTGAAATATGATGACCTGAAGGACACACACACACACACACTGATCGACAATAATAATGAATCTTTGTATCAGAATGCAAACAAACACTGAACGAAAGGATGTACACACACACACACACACACACACACACACACACACACACACACACACTGACCAAAACTGGTCCAATGTCACAAATGTGAGCAGATGCTCAATAAAAACGAAGGAAGTGGCAGCCAAACATATTCTTGCTCTATTGAATGTAACTTTTGTGTTTTTCCTATAGATATGTTCAAAAGAAACAAAAGAAAAAAAAGATTACTGTTCAATCTTATTTAGTTCCAGAGATACTGTCATTTAAAATTTGATGCTTCCAAAATGTTAGTCAAAATGGAGATTTGGAGCAACTTTGAAGACCTGAGGCAGCCAAACGACACAAAAACATACCGCTGATTTTTACAAACTTGCAGACCTCAACATGTACTTCCACTAAAACAAATACAACACACCAATAGCGGACATAGTTTTTCTTCAGTGAGAGGTCAATAAAACAGATATCACATTTGCACATTCTACCATTTTAGAGGCCCTGTCATTTCAACAAAACTATTTCTGGCTCATGTTTTCTTTCATTGTTCTTATGTACTAAATATGTAGTCTAAGTCCACTTTTCTGTATGCGCATAGGTGTTCAAAATTATGAAATATGGAGGCTTACTTTTGCTAAAATGTGCAAAAAATGCAGCAGCAACGGACCATATTCACAACAAATATACAATAAACTGTCGTAACTTTTAAACCACTTAGGATATTGCCTCAAAATTTGGTACTGTGATATATGTTGATAAATCCAATAAGTACATGCAATTTACAAACTTTTCCGGCATAATATTACCAGTTTTTACTGTTTCAAAATGGCCATCAGATGACCTGAAATACCGAAGTGTCAAGCACATGTGCAAGTCTTGAAGACAAGAATCAATAGAAAGTTGCCTAAAAGTTAGTGTTGTCTATTTGGAGTTTTTGCATATCAGATTATGTAACATTTACCAGATTTTCTTGTTTAAAAATAATGGCCATTACTTTCAATTTGATATTTTCAGTAATAAAACAAATAATTTTGAAAAAAAAAGACCCCAGCATGGGGGTTTTTACATAAGACACTAGTGCCTATAGTTGCATTTACTTTTTGAAGTACACTGAAGCCAGTTTCAGTACCGCTTCTTGCCATAATGCTGAAAAAGAAAACATTATAAAAGCAGAGGAAATGTCACTGCCTCAGCTACTGAAGGCACATATTTGGTGACTTAGAATAACAGAGGTCTATACAGTACACTTTCTGATGTCTTTTCCCCTATGAGGCAGGTTTTATGGTGTGATAAAGCACTAAACAACTACAAACAGAGCTTTGAAGTCCATATGCTTCTTTATGTACAAATCCATGGTTTCAACGCGCCATGTTCTGCCTGAAGATGAGATGGGAACAATGCTGATGTCTTTCCCACAGACAAACACAAAGTTTCTATGGACCTTCCATTTTTCTGCAACTTGGGCCAAGCAAATGCCATCTTCCTAATGCTGCACTTCTCCTTGACATTGATTTTACCCTCTTCTGGAGAGATGACTTCAACAACTTCACCAGTGTTGAAGTCGTCATCGTAATGGATGGCAACCAAATCTCCCAACTTACCACTGGTACGTGGTGAAAGACGACTGGTGTCCTTCATCGTGTGGATTTGCACTGTTGGAAGATTCTGGAGACAGGCTTTGAGCAACACCCTGAAGTCTCGTTTTTTTTGAGGATGGTGGAGCAGGACCACGGCCACAATGATGACTGGCATTTCCTTGAGGGGGATCAGGATCAGGATCTGGAGGACTGGGAGAATGTGGTGCTAGCTGACTTACTTCAACAGCTGCAGCAGGTTGGGAGTTGGCTGCAGCAGCAGGAGGCACACAATCATCTGCAGGAGGAACAGCAGGATGACAATTTCCAGGGTGTCTGCCACTAGCAGGACATGCAGCTGAAGCAGGATTGGAGGTGACACACACAGAATTGTCTGCTAAAAGCTTTGAGTCTGGCACTGAGCACGTGGACTATACACCCCCCCAATCGCAGAAGTGGAGATTTTTTCCCAAGAACCACCTTGTGATACTGAATGTCAGCTCTTAGTGCTGCAACCTGATCTTTGTGTGCGCAGTACACGAGCAGCGAATGGTGGTTGACATCCACTGCAGTGCAGCAAGGTCCCCTGTGAACTTTCATCTGCCTCACTATTTCATTTAGCTTATCAGACCTTCCAGCCAATTGCTGCTTTTTTTTTTTTCTGCTGGTTTTCTTCCAGTATAATCCTCCTCCTGCTAATACAGTCTTTCTCTGCCTAGACATGCTGCTTCCGAAGCTGAGGAGCCTTTTCAGCAGAGAGACGAAGAAGATCACTTTTTTTTTCCTGCTTTTTTTGCTGCTGAACCATACACAGATGGGCTTGTTCTCTTCATCATATTGATGGTGCTATGATGATGAAACGATGCACTGCATCACTTAAACAGGCTTAAGTCCAGGTCTCCAAACGCCTGCTCACCGACAAGGTTGGTCAGTTTGGAGTGCTCAAGTTTTTGTCGGAGGTCTGGGTTGGGGACGTTGAAATATCGCTCCCCCTTCCAGAAAATCTTTCAGCTGGTCGTTAACAGTGATCATGACACCTGCGCTGATCTTCTTCAGGATGCCCTTCACCTTTTCTTGCCTGTCTTCACTGATGTGCAGCAGAGAATGAAAACATGTCATGGTCAGGCATGAAGGCTTTGTCAAACAATGGTCAGGCATGAAGGCTTTGTCAAAACAATGGTCAGGCATGAAGGCTTTGTCAAACAATGGTCAGGCATGAAGACTTTGTCAAACAATGGTCAGGCATGAAGGCTTTGTCAAACAATGGTCAGGCATGAAGGCTTTGTCAAACAATGGTCAGGCATGAAGACTTTGTCAAACAATGGTCAGGCATGAAGACTTTGTCAAACAATGCCTCATACTCAATGGCAAAGGCATCAGCTGGGTCCACTGTCCATCTCCCAAAATGACGTGACTGTTCATCCATATAGATACAGAAGTCAAGGTATGGATGTCCTGTGCCCCAAAATGAGGTGACAGTTCTTCCACATAGACGTAGAAGTCAAGGTAGTGGATGTCCTGTGCCAGCAACTCCCAGTATGGCCCTGTCACTCTGAACTAGAGGAGACCCAAGGCAACAGAACAACAGTCAATCTTGTCACAAAGACTGTCAGCCTGGACACTCTGAATTTTTCTGTTCTGTTTGGGTAGGAAGACTTTCAAAAAACCTTCAGTGTCATTCCTGTGGAAATGAAGGGCAGCAGCAGCCTGAAGTTGTTAAACCGGTTGGCCCTGTAGCTGGTTACCCGTGACTTCATGTTGTTCATCTCGCAGAAGGTCTCCCAGCCGTCCCGACAACCATTCTTGTCATCTCCGCGAGGTCCAAGGCAGTCACTGGCAAGCTGGGCATACCTTGCTGCTCCACACTGAGGTCCAGGGCAGTCTCTGGCAAGCTGGACATACCATGCTGCTGAACCCTCCACAGTGAGGTCCAAGGCAGTCACTAAGCTGGGCATACCTTGCTGCTGAACCCTCCACACTGAGGTCCAGGGCAGTCACTGGCAAGCTGGACATACCTTGCTGTTGAACCCACCACAGTTGACCTGAATGAAGAACAGGGTGGAATCTTGTCCCTACCCAGCCATACACCATGTTGTTTCCCTTCTTCCTGCAGAACCTTTTCACAGGCACGACTTGTTCCTAGTAGCAGATGTGTGTTGCAGTGAAGAATCTCCAGCTCTGAATTGGTCTACAGTATCTCTCTTTGTTCAGCATCTAACTGCCAACTGAAAGATTTCATGACATTGGCACGATCAGTCATTGTACCACACAGACTTAGACAACATAGTCACAAACTTCATGTCAGCTTCATCTGCATCCATGACTTCAGATGATTCTTCAAGGAGTCTGAAGCTGATATCCATCAGTGTGTTGGTATTTTCTGTGCAAACCGATATAAACCCTGCACTCGACAACTGTCCATCAATGTTGACTTGGTGACCGACATACTTCTGTCCTGATCTGGAAGTACCATCCACATGCATGTCCCATGTGTCTGCCTGGAGAAGAGCATCAGAAACCTGCAGTTTGGAAAACACATGCCCTCTTTGAAAAACACATGCCCTCTTTGAAAAACACATGCCCTCTCGCCATGAAACGGAGAGCTAGCCTCAAGCAATGCCGGACGTTAGCATACAGAAGCTGAAGATTTCGTAGTTTCCTCTTTGTTGATTCAAGTCAGTCTTGCATTTTTCATCTAAATCAGATTATATTCAATTCACTGTCTTTACCAGCTGTCATCTTGCTTTTGATAGTAACGCAGTTTGGCCTCTGTTGTTTGTAGAGTAGCACTGATTCTGCATGCTGATCACACCTTTCTTGTAGAAGCACATTTGCATCAGTTGCTGTTTGTGTAAGATTTGTCTTCTCCTGCAAAAGTGCCGGTTTTTCATAAAAATGTTGTCTGCTGGTATCAACTGCTACATCTAATTTCATGTTCAGTTCAGAAATCTCTTTCAGCAGTTCTTCTTCTTGCCTTCTTGCAGCAGCCAGTTGAACAGCTCCTTCTGATGACTTCTGTAAGATGTTAAAAGAGTGAGGAGCATCAGATGACAACACTGATTTTTCTCTGTGTTTTGCTCCGTCACTGTCTGAAGTAATGGACATGCTCTTCTGACCAGCAGACTCAGTACTTGAAGAAAAAGCATTGGATGCCAGAAAGTCCTCCATTCCTTTCTTTTTTTAGGACTGCATGCAGCATTTGGCTGGAGTTTGTTTACTCTTTTTTGTTTTGCAGTTTCTGAATTTCTTTCATGAGTTTCTTTTCTGGCACAATCATACCAGTGAGTTGAAGCCACCACTGGCTGATGTTTCTGTAGGCAGCACCCGGTTCCCGTTCCTTAAAAGTGTGCAGGTCCCTCAACAGTTCCAGTGTGGGTGGTCTGAGTGGTGCAGGTCCCTCAACAGTTCCAGTGTGGGTGGTCTGAGTGGTGCAGGTCCCTCAACAGTTCCAGTGTGGGTGGTCTGAGTGGTGCAGGTCCCCTCAACAGTTCCAGTGTGGGTGGTCTGAGTGGTGCAGGTCCCTCAACAGTTCCAGTGTGGGTGGTCTGAGTGGTGCAGGTCCCTCAACAGTTCCAGTGTGGGTGGTCTGAGTGGTGCAGGTCCCTCAACAGTTCCAGTGTGGGTGGTCTGAGTGGTGAAGCTGCTGTCGATGCACCCCTTGAGGTGATGACCCTAAACTTTCAATGTCCATTTCCAATGTCTGGGACAACAAAGCAGTTCTTTCATCACATGTGGCTAGTCTCACAGCCTTTGCTCTGTCAGTACAAGAATGTAACACAGCCTGGCAAGTGGAGCACTGGTTCCTTCCAGAAGAAGTTGGAGTACAAAGGGCTGCAGTGTCGTCAAATGTTTTCTTCCATCAGTCTTCAGAATCAGTTATTGGATCAGCAAGCCATTTGTCAGTTCAACGGTTGGAGGTGCTGGTCGAGGCCCCTTCCCAGAAGCAAGGAAAACAGGTAGTAACCCTCATGAACACCGGACCATCTGCAAAAAGGCAGCAGAAAAAAAAGCATATTCTAAGTCTAGCGACAGTTTCAGCTTATTAAAAAAAATAAACGTATTAGTGTACGAATTGATTTTAAAGCATTTGTGTTTCAAACAGAATAAGTACACATCAAATTAAGCCTATGTAAGTTCTTTGTGCATGCAAGTAAATTTGCATTTAATTTCTTGAAGCTGAAATATTCATTGCTACTAACACTGAATGAGTGTGCTGTATGTTTATGCTCCACACTTTGGACATTTTCATGTAGTTTCTTCTCCAGAAAGTACACATGTACATATAATCATATTTTTATAGTAATAGTTACACATTATCTCCATAGCAACCTATATTATGAATATTTATGCAGTTAATTAAACGTTTCCATTCACAAACTTACACTGATGTGTTTATGCAAGTAAGTTCATATTTCCATCGCGATAGACTTACAATGGTATGTCTGTCTTCCATGTATGCAGTCACCGAGTCAGTTGCTCACTCCCCACTCTCCACAACACAGACACACACACACTTGTTGACATGTCATGTGTGTTTAAAAAAAAAAAAAAAAAAGACAAGAAAAAAGTTGTGTGTGTGTGTGTGTGGTGTGTGTGTGTGCGCGCGCGCGCATGCACTTCACATATAGGATATAGTGAACTCAGACAGGAAAAACAGGAAGAGTATGTGTATAAATATGTTATGTGCATGCTTATTTCAGCATGTGGGCGTCTTCCTCTATATGTCTGGCCTCTGTGTGTGTGTGTGTGTGTGTGTGTGCGCGCGCGCGCACACACAATTTTCACCAGACTCAAAATGCATTTGACTGTGTAAAACAGAGGATCCCATCTTGTCAATATTCCTTATCAGGATAGAATATTCCTCTGATAATTAAAATTGGTTACAGGCCTACTCAGAACTACTGAAAAAAGCTTCACATGGATTCGAGGCTTTTTGTCTGCATTTGTACAAATGGGGCTTAGTAAAGAAAATTGTGTTAATATGGGCCCATTATCAATAGCAATTCAGGACATTTTCATCCTGATGCTTGTTCGAAAACACATTTTCTTCTTTGAAAATTGAAGCAATTGTGTTTATCAAACGACCAAGTTGAGGTGAGTTATTTCCCTTGGCAAAACCCGATCGTTCATTTTTTCCTTGTTTTTCTGACTAAATCACTAATGTGAAAGTGAAAAAAATACACTAGTAAGATAAAACATCAAACTTTTTGGATCTCTAGAATTACTAATGTTAAAAATGTCTTTTATACATAAACTTTGTAAAAATAACTGACTGAAACTTCACTTCTAGTCAAAGTGAGACTTTGTGCTTCAGGCATTCACATCTCATCTGATTTGTTTTGCCAATATCTCTAAATAAAAAAACAAAAAAGAAAAAAAAAAAATAATGCAGTATGATAGCTGTAAGCATTACACCAAAACATCATTTCTGAGCGATGTTTAGCGATCCTTACCAATTTCCTTGCGAAAATTCTCCAGATCTTGTGCTTTGAAGTTCGAGTGGGCGTTGTCCAAGTTTTGTTTTGAAGCCACATGTGCTGGCGAAGATTTGGTCCATGAGACACTCGTTTTGATTGGCTGAATTGACTCGGACAGGGAATGAAGACATTAACCTTGTACCTCATCGAAAGGGTATGGTCTTTACCTCATTCTGAGTACAGGAAACATGATTGTTCTTTTAATCCCAAATTCGCGAAAATTGTGAGATGTTACAAAAACTTCGTCCTTGTTTTTCATTTTTACAATATTTGAATTTCCCCTCTGACAGAAAAATTCTATAGTAATTCCCTTTGTTTTGGTACCTCATACAGCCATGTGCGTTGTCCATACCCTTTAATATTTGGCAAGAAAAAGCACTGTGTCAAAGTTGACTTGACCCAAAATCGCAGCGAGCGCCTGACTCATGACGGAAGTAAATGGCTCACACACCTCATTTCTCTCTTTAGTATTCATTTCTTCACAAAACATTCACACTTGAAATAATACTCACTCAAAAGAGGAAATATTGAACTTTATCTTGACATATCATTCAAAGCACAGCATGCAAAGAACAAGAACATAAGGGTGCATGGAAAATGAGCAAAATTGGTGTCCAGTACCAGTCGATGACAGCGTTGCTTCGGCTGCCGCTACCTATAAAAGACCCCCACACACAAAGTTGCAACTTAGTTATCTGTCTGTCTTTCTACACACAACAAAAGCCGAGTGGTTTGTGTGGCGACTGATGATGTAAGCTGTCATGCAGTCTGCCAGCAGATCTACACAGCGCTGCCTTCTGTGCAACACACATATCCTGTGACAGCAGATCTACACAGCGCTGCCCTTCTGTGCAACGCACATATCCTGTGACAGCAGATCTACACAGCGCTGCATTCTGTGCAACATATCTTGTGACAGCAGATCTGCACAGCGCTGCCTTCTGTGCAACATATCTTGTGACAGCAGATCTACACAGCGCTGCATTCTGTGCAACACATATATCCTGTGACAGCAGATCTACACAGCGCTGCATTCTGTGCAACATATCTTGTGACAGCAGATCTACACAGGGCTGCCTTCTGTGCAACACACATATCCTGTGACAGCAGATCTACACAGCGCTGCATTCTGTGCAACACACATATCCGGTGACAGTGGGATCAGCGACTGGATGCTGAAGGCATTCCCCGGAATGGGAGAGCACCTCCCTTCAGCTGTTGTATCAGGATTGTTTTACAGGATGTTATTGTAACAGGACTGTTCTACAGGACGCTGTTGTGACAGGACTGTTCCACAGGATGCTGTTGTAACAGGACTGTTTCTACAGGACGCTGTTGTGACAGGACTGTTCTACAGGATGCTATTGTAACAGGACTATTCTACAGGATGCTGTTGTAACAGGACTGTTCTACAGGATGCTATTGTAACAGGACTGTTCTACAGGACGCTGTTGTAACAGGATGCTGCTGTAACAGGACTGTTCTACAGGATGCTGATGTAACAGGACTGTTCTACAGGACGCTGTTGTAACAGGACTGTTCTACAGGACGCTGTTGTAACAGGACTGTTCTACAGGATGCTGTTGTAACAGGAATGTTCTACAGGACGCTGTTGTAACAGGAATGCTCTACAGGACGCTGTTGTAACAGGACTGTTCTACAGGACGCTGTTGTAACAGGACTGTTCTACAGAATGTTATGTAACAGGACTGTTCTACACAGGACGCTGTTGTAAAAGGACTGTTCTACAGGATGCTGTTGTACCAGGATGCTGTTGTAACAGGACTGTTCTACAGGATGCTGTTGTAACAGGAGTGTTCTACAGGATGCTATTGTAACAGGACTGTTCTACAGGATGCTATTGTAACAGGACTGTTCTACTGGATGCTGTTGTAACAGGACTGGTTCTATAGGATGCTGAAGGGGCTGCGGAGGAGGCCTTCCTCCATACTGGCAACTAATGACCCCTCCCTCCAATGATCTCTAACAACTTTTCCCAGAGGAAACTGCGGGGCTGTGGACAGCAACACACCAGCAGACCCTCTCCCTCCAGCTGATCTCTAACAACTTTTTCCCAGAGGAAACTCCAGGGCTGTGGACAGCAACGCAACAGCAGACACTCTCCCTCCAGCTCATCTCTAACAACTTTTCCCAGAGGAAACTCCAGGGCTGTGTGGACAGCAACACAACAACAGACCCTCTCCCTCCGGCTTTTCCAGGATGAGAACAGATGCCCTTTGAGATCAGTCTTCAAGAGCTCAGTATACCACATAATTTACAGAGAGATCTGCATTTCTCTGTAAAGATGAAGACGTGTACACAAAATCTCATCAGTAACAAACCAAAGTGTGCCACAGGAAAAGAAATCCCGTCTCGCTGCTTCCATATTTACTCCGGAATCATTTTTGGAAACTTTGCTCCCTGGATTCTATGGCACAGAGTTGTGAGCGAGCCACGCCTTTCATGCGGGACAAAGAAGAGTAGTCCACCACAGACTGTGCAATGCTCCCCCCCACATCCGCAGTGCGGAGTGCTTCTCTTCTGACATCATTGGGATGTATGCAGGGCCATACCTTGGCCTGTATATTGGTCACAAGCGCAACACCAAACACATATCACACCTGCTGATCAACCAACGTACATACAAACAAACACAATGAAATCCTGCACCACCTACATGCATGCTAGGTATCCTTTCAAAAATAAAGTTGTGTGGCTGTGTGTGAAGTCCAAGGAGTCGTGGACTAAGGCAATGTGGCCAGGTCACTGGACCACAAGAAGCAGTTTTCAGCTCATTTTCCAACAACCTGCATTCCTGCTGTCCTCATCCATTTCTAGTCTGTGTTGGTTCTGGCCAAAGAGGTGGACATCATCATCAGGACCTTCACTCAACGCCATGTCGATGAAACAACAGGAATGAGAAGCAGAATAAGAATGATGCCATTTGCAAGTATTTCCGACAGTGGACAAGAAGTTTTTGTGATACAGGCAGTTTCCCACTGCTTACAAGCCTTTTTTCCACACAGACAATTTTTTTTCTGGCAGAAATGGCAGACACTGCTGAAAAGTTTTCATCCCTGACTACAGAGTACTGATATTGCTGGTGTGGAGTGAGTTTGATAATTACAGTGTAACTTAAAAGCTGTTGAAAGGAAGGAACTGCTATGCTTGTCTGCCCACTGAAAGTGTTTAGTGTGACCCCAGCGTTCCTCCTTTCAGTCTCCAATGTTCTTGTGGAAGAAACATTCACCCACCACTACCACTGTAGTTCTCACTTCCTTCCACCATGTTTATTTCATTTCATTCTACACTGTTTGTCATTTACTTTTATATTTCCAATTTGATTTAATGATGTGCGTCAATAATTTACTCTCTCTACATTGTTTCTCATTTGATCTTCCTATGTGTCGCCATACATTCTACAATGTTTTGTTTAATTCCCCAATGTTTTTTTCCATTTTAAGGATGTTTGGAAACACACACATTCAACAGTGTTCCTGCACAGTTCTCAGGGCAAGCACTCCCCTGTAATCTCATCAACACCCACTAATGTCTTTCTGCTTCTTGCGGAAGTAGCGGGTCTCAGCAGGATCGAACCCTTGTTCTTTGGCGCCATAGACAGCCCAGTGGGGGGTCTTGGCCATGTAGTCAGCAGCCGTGAATGTCTGCCTTCCCTGGCTGTCGTTGTAGCGCTGGACGAGGCGGTGGAACTCCGGGTAGTCGATCCACGTCCACCACTCACCCTTCACCTTGAACTGAAAGGAGGACAAAGCATTCACATGTGGTCAAGGGCTGTGATGTGGTCAGTTCATGCAGTCATTAACAGATCATAACAGACCATTCCACAACTAACAGGTCATAGCCATGTGTTGCGTGTAAACCATTCTCGGCTCAACTGACACTAGTGATATACCCTTCATTGCAGCCAATACTGACCCCCTGCAGTGACCTTGACACCTGGCTATGTCAGAGGTTATATCTTTTCTGTGAACATTCCCCTACCTCACTGCTCAGAGTATGGATGAACCATATGTCTGGAAATGAAGCCATAATTAATTATGTCTGGAAAGGCCGGAAACCAAAATCTGACCCCTTTGTCCCCAGATCCAGAATGACGCAATGTCCTGATTGATTTTTTTCCCCACAGGTTTCAGTAAATATTACGTCCTCATTATTCCGTCCGATCCATGTTTTTCTTTTCCAAACTGATCATTCCTTCATCATTTTGCTGAAAGAATGCGCTAATGCTGCTTCAGCAAATACAATACAATACTGTTTGTTAAGACTACTGAAGATATGTCTGCAGTCGATGGCAGTGTTTCCTTTTCACATAAGATAGCAGAGGCTTCTTCCAGGTAATGACTGCACAGTCTTACACTAGCTACAGTGAAACAGATTCTTTCTGACACAAGTTCTTTAAAACCTGATTCATCAGCATACTTTGGCAAAGACTCGTGCTCTCTATCCAAATTGTTTAATGCTTTTGGGCATGTTGTCAAAAATCTGACACAGCCTGGCGTCATTTCACACGCAGAGGTTGGCAAGAGTAGTCGCTCTTTGGTCAGATTTCCCCTCCTATGGTCAGAGTCTGCAAGTGAAAGTACCACTAAAGAATCTTGTCTCTAGATTTTTTTTCCCAATTTTTTTTCTTTCAAGTTCATCATATTTGTCATATTTTCGCTAAATCAGGGGGACAGAATTTGGCAAAATTGTAACATGGGTAAACAGATCTGCAGTTATCTGCTCATAAAAAGAAAAAAAAAATGTGTAATATTTTATCCAAACTAATTACAAATACAAGGATATTCATCTTGCTTTTCTCTTGTCAGTCAATGTGAGCTGGAAATCCACTTCAAATGGCCCCTTCGTGATTCCTTGTTCTTAATTGTGCAAACACACAACCAGTCCGTTAATTCAGTTGGCAAAGTGAACAAACATTGTTCAATCTATATTCTTTTAAACATTCTGCTTACATGACAGATTTCAACTTGATTTATTTCAGCAAAACAGTGATGCCCACTGATCTTACAACTCTTTATTTTTCAGGTCTGATTTATGATAATCAACAGAATGATATATCCTTCACCTTGTCACTCCAGTGTGTTGTTAATACAACTTACATAAGGTTTATCAGAAACTCTTCCATAACAAGTAAAAACAAAAATCCATACAGTTCACATGGCTATTCATTATTGCTTCCACCAGAAAGTAACTTGTGCCCTGAATGTAATCATCCTCACTTTCCTGGTCAATTTACTGAAATTTGCCTGGACTCTTCAAAAACTACCTGTGGGGGGTACAAGGTTTAGATTCAAGTATCAAGTTGTGACTTCACAGTTTAAATTTATGAGCCAAGTCACACACCTGTTGCACCAGTAACCTCCACCTCA
Source organism: Conus betulinus (assembly GCA_016801955.1). Taxonomy (NCBI): domain Eukaryota; kingdom Metazoa; phylum Mollusca; class Gastropoda; order Neogastropoda; family Conidae; genus Conus; species Conus betulinus. The sequence goes on from JADBJO010008546.1 coordinate 19,040, forward strand.
CCCCTATGCCACTCCCCCCCCCCCTCCCCCTCCCCCGAGATACAGGCTGAACTTCCTGCTGGAATAAACAAGACCACACAAGTTTTCGGTTGAAGTGGAAAAATAAAAGGGAGTTCTTCTAACACTGGATGCACAAATTCTGGTCACCACAAAGTATTTCTTGAGCTCAAACTGCAAGCTGTCTTCATAGGTTTCATAAGTGATATACATACAAATGATAGTCAACAAAAATTACTGCTGCCTCCAGTTTCTTGAATTAAATAAACTCCACTGCATACAGGTCAGTCACAGTATTGTCAGTCTTTTTTTTTTTATTGAACAGATGTGTACTTAATCTACTGAAATGAAGCAACAAGAAGCAAATGCTTCTGAGGTGCTGTGACGGAAAATCTAACGTTTAAAAATGTCAGTTGAAATGGTGTCCTTGTGGATTGCATGGTAAAAAGGAGGCCAAGTGTCTCCAAATGCCCAGAGTTTACTTATCTAAGGAGTAGAAACCATTCAGCTTCAGGGGGGCTTTGCCTGCTAACCCCCAACAAGGGTTCTGTCCCCTGATCCCACCAGGGGGCCAAAGGCAGCCCCCTGAACCCCCGGCCTTCCCACTTTTCATTTGTTCCTGGCTTCATCCATGTCAAAGTACACTCTTACACACACAGATATGCGCTCATATGTAATGTAATTAAAAGAAATTTTTTTGTGTGTAATGTGTATGTGTGCTGTGTATGTGTGTGTGCAATGTGTGTGTGTGTGTGTGTGTGTGTGTGTGTGCGTGTGTTGTGTGTGTGTGCGCGTGTGTGTGTGTGTGTGTGTGTGTGTGTGTGTGTGTGTGTGTGTGTGTGTATGCAGGTGTGTGTGTGTGTGTGTGTGTGTGTGTGTGTGTGTTTTGTGTGTAATAATGTGTGTGTGTGTTGTGTGCATGTGTGGGTGAAATGTGTGTGTGTAGTGTGTGTATGTGTGTGTGTGTGTGTGTATCTGTCTGTGTGTCTGTCTGTGTGTGTCAGGTGGGCCACCTTGTTGAAAACCAGCAGCAGATGGTCGGACTATTAGTGTGCATGTGTTGCTATGTGTGTGTGGATGTGTGCTGATGTGTGTGTGTGTGTGTGTGTGTGTGTTGATATGTGAGTGTGTGTGTATGTGTGTGTGTGTGTGTGTGTTGATATGTGTGTGTGTGTGTGTGTGTGTGTGTGTGTGTGTGTGTGTGTGATGTGACATGGATCACCTTGTGGTGTGCCAGCAGCAGACAGTTGGAGTGTTCATGTTCGCTGGCCAGCTCGTAGTCTGGCAGTCTGTCTGCAAGCTGCTTCACAAAGTTCACCACTTCCTCATGCCACGGCACGTTGGCCATCGTCAGCGACGACGCCTTCGACGACTCCCCGCAATACGTCACCCCCTGAGAAGCAGCATCGTTATCGTCATCACCACGAATCACAATGACAATCATCATCATCTGACATCATCATGTTGATGGTGATCGAAACAACAACAACACTATCACACCTTGAGAAGCTTCGTTATCGTCATCTCCACGGATCACAATGACAATCATCATCATCTGACATCATCATGTTGATGGTGATCGAAACAACAATACTATCACACCTTGAGATGCTTCATTGTCATCAACATAACAAAGAATCACAATAATCATCATCATCATCTGACATCATAATGTTGATAATGATGGAAACAACAATACTGTCACACCTTGAGAAGCTTCGTTCTTAACAACATGAATAAATGTTTGTGGGGATGGAAATGCACACACAGGCAACCTTCAAGACGTTCCAGCGGACCATGATTTGAACGCATCCAGGGAAGACCAGCACACACACACACACACACACACACACACACACACACACACACACACACTGGTTGACTAACTGAAACCTGCATTTTCAGATTAACTCAAAGTTGTTCTGACTTTTATCTAAAATAAAATCTCAACAATTTGGTTGTAAAATTCAAACACCATCAAAATTTGCAAAAGCACAAGTCTAAGTCACTGAAATCTGTCACAATAATTACCAGGAGAACTCTTCCCCCCCTTTGACTTTTTCTCAACTTGTCTGCATTATTCCCCTTACTCAACCTGTCTGCATTATCCCCCCTTCCTCAACCTGTCTGCATCATCTCCCCTTCCTCAGTGTTGGGATTTGCACGATGTGAGACACAAACATTTTACAGCAGAGTCCATTAAAATCCTGTTTAGTGATGTCCCACCTGACGTGATCTTTGGGTTTTTGAGAGAGATGAACATTTTTCATCTGATTTAAGATTTTACGGAAGAAAGATTTTTAACAAAGTTTCTGGTGCGTTTCTAGAAGATACCATTTAAAGAGTTGTGTGAAATTTTTTTTTTGTTTTTTTTTTTAATGACTGGTGAGTTGATTTTAACGTGGTGACAGCCCTGATGTGGCCCTTTGCCGTCGGCTGGGCTATAAGCAACATTATCTTATCTTATCCCCCCTTCCTCAACCTGTCTGCATTCTCTCTCTCCTTCCTCAGCCTGTCTGTATTATCCCCCCTTCCTCAACCTGTCTGCATTATCCCCCCTTCCTCAACCTGTCTGCATTGTGCCCCCTTCCTCAACCTGTCTGTATTATCCCCCCTTCCTCAGTCAACCTGTCTGCATTATCCCCCCTTCCTCAACCTGTCTGCATTATTCCCCCTTCCTCAACCTGTCTGTATTATCCCCCCCTTCCTCAACCTATCTGCATTGTCCCCCCTTCCTCAACCTGTCTGTATTATCCACCCTTCCTCAACCTGTCTGCATTGTCCCCCCTTCCTCAACCTGTCTGTATTATCCCCCCTTCCTCAACCTATCTGCATTGTCCCCCCTTCCTCAACCTGTCTGTATTATCCACCCCTTCCTCAACCTGTCTGCATTGTCCCCCCTTCCTCAACCTGTCTGTATTATCCCCCCTTCCGCAGTCAACCTGTCTGTATTATCCCCCCTTCCTCAACCTGTCTGCATTATCCCCCTTCCTCAACCTGTCTGCATCATCCCCCCTTCCTCAACCTGTCTGCATCATCCCCCCTTCCTCAGCCTGTCTGCATCATCCCCCCTCCTCAACCTCTCTGCATTATCCCCCTTCCTCAACCTCTCTGCATTATCCCTTATCCCCCTTCCTCAACCTGTCTGCATTATCCCCCCTTCCTTAACCTGTCTTCATTATCCCCCCTTCCTCAAACTGTTTGCATTATCCCCCCTTCCTCAACCTGTCTGCATTCTCCCCCTTCCTCCACCTGTCTGCATTATCCCCCTTCCTTAACCTGTCTGCATTATCCCCCCTTCCTCAGCCTGTCTGCATTATCCCCCCTTCCTCAACCTGTCTGCATTTCTCCCCCCTCCCTCCACCCGTCTGCATTATCCCCCCTTCCTCAGCCTGTCTGCATTATCCCCCCTTCCTCAGCCTGTCTGCATTATCCCCCCTTCCTCAACCTGTCTGCATTATCCCCCCTTCCTCAACCTGTCTGCATTATCCCCCCTTCCTCAGCCTGTCTGCATTATCCCCCCTTCCTCCTCACCTGTCTGCATTATCCCCCCATCCTCAAAACTGTCTGCATTATCCTATCCCACCCCCAAACCCCTTCCCACACTCTCACTCGCTAACTTTCCCCCCCCACCCCCTTTATCTTGCCCTCTCTCCCCTCCCTTTGCTTCTCTTTCTCTCCCTTCCCAAACTCACCCCTTTCTTTCTTTCTTTTTCAGATACAGATATTTTGGAATCAAAATAGAAAACACGCACTTACACATGCATACACTCACCCTATGCACACCACTGCATACATACATGTATATGCAAATTTACTTTATCTATTTCCTAGTTCGACAGATCATTAAAAAAAATTGTCTCTCTATATGTATCTTTACACACACACACAACAGAGCATATTTCCATGCATAACCCATGCGTGTGCACAAACAACAAAATTTATGACAACTATATACACACAGTGACACACACACACACACACACACACACACACACACCAGCTGACCTTGATTTCAATAAAGTCGGGTTGCCCAAGGGAGACAAGCTGCGCATAGTTGTCCAGCTCCTCTGTGTGTTCCAGGCCTTCACTAGCGTCAGGCGGTACACAGTTCTCTGCCCTTTCTCGCTCAGTGCCCGCAGGCTGTTCACAAACCTTTCCCAGAAGTCTTTTGAACAAAGGGCGGTCAATCTTCTTCAGACTGTCCTTGGTAGCTGCATCCACACTCACATACAGCTGAGTCACAGGCACCAGATTTCTGTTACATGGAAAAAAGAAAAACCAATGCACACTCATGTTCAGCTGAGTCACAGGCACCAGGTAAAAAGACAAAATGCATGACTAAAAAATGCTCAAAATACGGTGAAGTCAGATCCGTCTTGAAACTCAAATAAAAAAAAATACATGGTATTTAAAAATGCTCACATACAGCTGAATCACAAGTATCTAACTTTTGCAAAAACTAAAACAATGAATATGTGATTGAAAGCACTGGCATATAGCCAAGTCGCAAGCTCCAGATGTCTGGTTCTGTTAAAGAAGGAACAACGAGATTAAAAAGCTCCTTTACAGTTCAGCCAAAACTTTCAAATTTCATGTAAAACACACACACACACACACACACACACACACACACATGACAGACAGGTTAATTTGAAATGCTCAGAAGATACAACACCATGCTAGATATCTGCTTTCTGGTTAACAGTAAAGTCTCCACCTATCAGAAAGGTTCCCATCCTGTGTTGGCTTTCTTCCAGCCCAGCCAACCATCATATCAGAAAGGTTCCCTTCCTGTGTTGGCTTTCTTCCAGCCAACCATCATATCAGAAAGGTTCCCATCCTGTGTTGCTTTCTTCCAGCCCAGCCAACCATCATATCAGAAAGGTTCCCATCCTGTGTTGGCTTTCTTCCAGCCCAGCCAACCATCATATCAGAAAGGTTCCCATCCTGTGTTGGCTTTCTTCCAGCCCAGCCAACCATCATATCAGAAAGGTTCCCCCTCCTGTGTTGGCTTTCTTCCAGCCCAGCCAACCATCATATCAGAAAGGTTCCCTTCCTGTGTTGGCTTTCTTCCAGCAAACCTGTTTACCATTATATCAGAAAGGTTCCCATCCTGTGTCGGCTTTCTTCCAGCAAACCATCATATCAGCAAGGTTCCCATCCTGTGTCGGCTTTCTTCCAGCAAACCTGTTTACCATTATATCAGAAAGGTTCCCATCCTGTGTCAGCTTTCTTCCAGCCCAACCAACCATCGTATCAGAAAGGTTCCATCCTGTGTCAGCTTTCTTCCAGCCCAACCAACCATCATATCAGAAAGATTCCCATCCTGTTTCGGCTTTCTTCCAGCCAACCATCATATCAGAAAGGTTCTATCCTGTGTCGGCTTTCTCTCCCAGCAAACCATCATATCAGAAAGGTTCCCATCCTGTGTCAGCTTTCTCCCAGCCCAGCCAACCATCAGGCTCACTGCGGAGCCGACGCCATTCAGACCATGCACTGCTGGCCGCATCACGCAAACACTACAACACACAACACTGACCAGCATGCCCAAACAAACACTACAACACACAACACTGACCAGCATGCCAAACAAACACTACAACACACCACACTGACCGGCATGCCAAACAAACACTACAACACACCACACTGACCAGCATGCCAAACAAACACTACAACACACAACACTGACCAGCATGCTGAACAAACAAAAAAACCTATTGATAAACTTACAGTAAACAAAGTTAAAATCATGTTGAGTGCGCAGCCCATTATCACGCTTATTACCTCTAGTTTACAACCGTCAGTGAAATGTTACTTAAAATAACAGTTTTCAATTTAACACAGAAAGGCTGTGTAACAAAATAGCTATCAGACAGGGGATTCTTATAGAGTGAAAAGGGTGGAAAAAAGTGGCAGGGCTCCTGGGGCCGCTGAAGACCCCCAGTGGGGTCTAGGGGTAAGGCCCTTGGCGGGGGTCAGGGGGCGAACACTGAGGCTGAAGATTTTTTTTTTTTTTTAATTTAACCTGCAAAAATCAGCATCTGAGACACCGAAGTATTTAAAAGTATTAATGACCTTGATCCTTCAAAAAAAAAAAAAAAGACTGTTTCTCACCTAAGTCTTTCAGTCTGAGAATCACACTGTGGCTGACGGCGCCTTTGGAACTGGTCAGCATCACTTTTGCGCTCACTTCCTCCTCGAACCACTTCCAAGTCCATTTGTTTTTTTAACTGAAGCATCGACTTGCTTCGCAAGAACTTTCTCGCTTTCTGCTATCTGACGAAACATTCTGGTTTTAGCTACTCTTGTGAAACCAAAAGAAAATGGCGTCAGGAAAAAAATTCGCAAACAGTTTGTCGCGTTCTCAAACATCAACTTCCGCTTTGATGGTTTCAACCGCAATATGAAAACAAAGACAGCAGTCTCGACTGGCCCAAGCAGAAACCGGAAACATCCATTTGAGAACGGATCAACTGAGAACACAATATCGATCGACCTCTTGCCGTACATTAGCTTCATCACAAACCTACATCTACCCCCCCCCCCCCCCCCCCCCCCAAATTTTCTCAACAGATTTACATGATCTCAAAAACGACCCCTGGGGCCATCAAAAAGACGGAAATCCGCCAACTGGCGGAAAAATCCCATCTCTGAGCTATGTAGAATGCAGAGTTCTGTTGTGATACACTCTACTGCATTTTGTAAAAAGGAAATTCTTGAACACAGAAAGGCTGTGAAACGAAATAGCTATGCAGAATGCAGAGTTCGTTTGTAATACACTCGACTGCATTCTGTCAAAAGTAAATCATTTAACACATGCAGATTACTGATGAAGAAAGGGGAAAGTGGAAGAGGGAGCCGGATGGGGAAGAAGGTGGTAGGGGCACGTAAGGAGGGCAGAATCCAAGATTATCATAATCCTGAAAATATACAATAATGGCATCACAATAAAAAAAAAAAAAAACCCATACCTACAACACTGACATTAACAACATGACTAGCAAGCAGAAAAACAGGTGACATAATAAAAAGTCTGTGCCAATGGGCATGAAGTATAAAACATTTCGATTCAGTCTGACAATGGACGATTTGACATAATTATGTATGTCTTATACAATGGATGATTTGACATATGTATCTATTGTACAATGGACGATTCGACATATAAATCTATTGTACAATGGACGATTTGACACATGTAGCTATTGTACAATGGACGATTAGACGTATCTAGCTATTGCACAATGGACATTTGACATATGTATCTATTGTACAATGGACAATTTGACATATGTATCTAGTGTACAATGGATGATTTGACATATGTATCTATTGTATAATGGATGATTTGACATATGTATCTATTGTACAATGGCAAGCATAGATGAAGCATAAAACATTTCGATTCAGTCTGACAATGGACGATTTGACATATGAATGGCAAGCATAGATGTATAAAAAATCCATTCTTTTGCACACTTTGCTGCGTTCTCATTAATATTTGCATTATATTTGTTCTATTTCGTATCTTATTCAGCAGCTTCTGAAAGACAGTTAAATTAGGTGACCATTTTTCTAATGCACATTTACATACACACACACGCACACACATGTTTATATATAGAGAGAGAGACACACATATAGATAATCATATACACTATTTGGCAAACATTATAATAAAGCTGAAAATACTATCTGTATTAATATGATTATCCACCTTAAAAATTACCAGATCATGTGAATTGTTTTATATTATAAGCATTTCACATTTTTCATTGAACATCATTACCAAAGATGTCCAAAAAACAGTGCAGAATCAAACACTGGCACTCACTTCAGTGATCACAGCAGTGCAGAATGCACAGTGAGTGCCTATTCCAGTGATCATAGCACTGCAGAATGCACGGTGGGTGCCTATTCATCATGCACAGTAAGTGCCTATTCCAGTGGTTACAGCAGTGTAGACTGGAAAGCTAATGCCTATTCCAGTGGTTACAGCAGTGTAGACTGGAAAGCTAATGCCTATTTCAGTGGTTACAGCAGTGTAGACTGGAAAGCTAATGCCTATTCCAGTGGTTACAGCAGTGCAGATTGGAAAGCTAATGCCTATTCCACTGGTTATAACAGTGCAGACTGGAAAGCTAATGCCTATTCCAGTGGTTATAACAGTGCAGATTGGAAAGCTAGTGCCTATTCCAGTTGTTATAACAGTGCAGACTGGAAAGCTAGTGCCTATTCCAGTGGTTATAACAGTGCAGCTTGGAAAGCTAGTGCCCATTTCAGTGGTTATAACAGCGCAGTGACCAGTTAAGGGATGGCACATTCCATGTAGAAGTTGATCTGAAGCGAAGGTGAATTGTATGGGAAAGTCCCGTTGAAAGTAGGGTACATCTAAGGGAGGTTCCATGTTAAGAGAGTACATTCTATGGGAGGTTCCATTTCAAGGAACGGAACATTCTCAAGGACATTCCGTTTTAAGGAAGGGTACAATCTAAGGGAGGTTCCATTTTAAGGGAGGGTACATTCTAAGGGAGGGTACATTTTAAGGGAGGGTACATTCTAAGGGAGGTTCCATTTTAAGGGCGGGTACATTCTAAGGGAGGGTACATTTTAAGGGAGGGTACATGCTAAGGGAGGTTCCATTTTAAGGGTGGGTACATTCTAAGGGCAATTCCATTTTAAGGGAGGGTACATTCTATGGGAGGTTCCATTTTAAAGGAGGGTACATTCTAAGGGAGGTTCCATTTTAAGGGAGGGTACATTCTAAGGGAGGTTCATTTTAAGGGAGGTTATATTCTAAGGGAGGGTACATTTTATGGAAGGGTACATTCTAAGGGAGGTTCCATTTTAAGGGAGGGTACATTCTAAAGGGGGAACATGCTCCCTAGCTGAGCCCCTCTGTGCCTGGCTGTTACCTGATGGCGTCGGGGGAACTGGGCGTTGGTGACGAGGAGGAAGGAGGAGATGTGCTGTTGGTGCAGGAGATCAATGAAGGCATTGATCTCGGGGTACATGATGGGCTCGCCCACCAGCGACAGCGCGCAGTGCTGCGGCCGCATCCCCTCCTCCAGCCGCTCTGCTTTGACCCCCGGCACACCTGCCCACATCAGGGGCACACCCAGGTAGATTCCACACATCACAGAAATAATGAAACATAGTGAAAACACACACTCCCACACACACACATACATCAACACACACAAAAACACACTCAAGCATACACACACAATCTCTGAACTGTTTGATATGAGTTCATGTGAAATCTGATTGATTCATACCTCTGAACTGTTTGATGAGGTTCATGTGAAATCTGATAGCTTCATACCTCTGAACTGTTTGATGAGGTTCATGTGATTGCTGATGGGTTCATACCTCTGAACTGTTTGATGAGGTTCATGTGATTGCTGATGGCTTCATACCTCTGAACTGTTTGATGAGGTTCATGTGATTGCTGATGGCTCCCTCCAGCACTGTAGTGGGATCGTCCATCTTCCATCTCCACTCTGTTCCCACTGGGTTGGTGTGATGTCTGTCAACACAGACATGTTCATTATCAATATGTCTGTCAACATGGACATGTTCATTATCAATATGTCTGTCAACACGGACATGCTCATTATCAATATGTCTGTCAACACAGACATGTTCATTATCAATATGTGTCAACACAGACATATTCATTATCAATATGTCTGTCAACACAGACATGTGTCATTATCAATATGTCTGTCAACACGGACATGTTCATTATCAATATGTCTGTCAACATGGGCATGTTAATCATCAATATCTGTCGACAATGACATTCTCATCATCAATGTCTATCAATGTGGACTTGTTCGTCATCAATGTCTGTCAACAAAGACATGTTCATCATCAATGTTTGTCAACATGACATGCTCATCATCAATGTTTGTCAACATGACATGCTCATCATCAATGTCTGGTAATGTGGACAAGCTCATCATCAATGTACTTAGCAGCATGGATATGTTCATCTTCAAAATAAATACACGCACATACATAACAAATACATACAGATATATATATATATATATGTATTCAACAATGCAGCAGCAGAATACCAAGAGGCATTGCAAAAAAGTGGTTACAGCTACAAACTACAATACAACCCAGATAACAACATGAAACAAAAACAAAAAAAGGGAAAAGGAAAATCACATGGTACAACCCTCCATATGATGGACGAGTAAAAACAAATGTAGGAAAATAATTTTTCAAAATTTTGACAGCATCCTTCCCAAAAGAACACAAATTGTCCAAAAATATTCAACAAGAACACCATCAAACTATCATATTCATGCATGCCTAACCTAAAAATATAATTGATTCATCCAACAAAATGAAAAGCAACACAGCAAAGAAGGGTGAAGAAAGGAAATCCTGCAATTGTGCTAAAAAAAGAACAGTGTCCCTTAAGCAACAAATGCCTCTATAACAACATTGTATACCAAGCCACTGTGACATCAGAAAATGAAAAAAAACATACATATAGGGATCACTGAAAATCACTTCAAAACCAGATACGCAAACCATAAAAAACAGTCATTCAACAAAGAAAAATACAAAAACCAAACAGAACTGAGCAAATATATTTGGAGACTTAAAGACAAAAAAAATAAACTATAACATATCCTGGAAATCATAAAAAGGGCATCACCATACAACAACATTTCAAAAAGATGCAACCTATGTTCAACAGAAAAATGGTTGATACTATGCAAACCATACTTAGCAACCCTAAATACTAAAGTAGAAATAGTAAACAACTGCAGGCACAATGGAAATCGTTGTCAGCAAACGCACCCTGAACTGTAAACAACCCAAAAAAAAAAACAATACGTGCAGCCAATCCGCACGTGCAAACAGTGACATCAGGCCATATAACACCGGCAGTAGGCGCCCCAAAACCATCCTGACGAGAGCGCTGGCTCGAAACAGATCTGTTGGTTTTTAAAACTTCCTTTTATCATCCTATTTTTAACAGAGATATATATATATATAGATATATATATATATATATATATATATAGGGGATACAGAATGATTCACATTTCCATGAAGTTTGGGCACCGCTCCACAAAGAAGCGGCCTAGACCAGACAGTGCCCGCGTATATATATATATATATATATATATATATATATATATATATATATATATATATATACATGGACTGTGGTCTGTCTCTATTTGACACCAACAGCACAGACACAATCAGCCGTGGTTTCCTGATGATGAGTCCGATCCAGCGGATGAAAGGCCTAGGAGCAGGCAAAACAAACAGGATGTGCCTTTGAGATGGATTACAAAGGTTCCCTCAGGCAGCTAGTGAAGGGTTTCTCATATACAATATATTCCCCCATTTTCTTCATTTTTTTTTTTCTCTAAAAGTTCAAGTCTTTGCCAAGTCATTACTATAATGATTGAAGAATTGTTAGTCTGCACTTGTTTTCCCCCATTACTTAATTGTTCAGCATTACATATATATATATATATATATATATATTTTCCTTTTTTTTTCTGAACAGTATATTTTTAGATTCATTTTGACACAACTGTAAGACGGTATGGTGTACGGGGGATGTGTGTGGTTTGTTGCCAATGAACACTGTTCAAAGTTACAGGGATACTAGTATGGTACTTGCCACTGTGGTCGTCAGAGAGGACGGAGGAAAAACATGTAGCCTCTGTGAGTTATATTATCATTATTTCATAGGGTTTAATTAATGTTTTTTAGTTCAAATCTCCACTTTTTCACACCCAAAACACTTAAACCAAAATTTCTGTTTTTCATGTACCATGGCTTCAGATCTGGTTATTCCTGCAAAACCCAATTGCTCATAACAATGAAAGACTTGTCTGAGTCCACCAACTGCAAGGATACAGACCGACGTCATGATATTGGATTTCAGCAAGGCCTTCGATACAGTGTCCCACACCAAACTCCTCCACAAGTTGCAGCACTACGGCATCCGAGGGCCCGTTCATTAATGGATAGCAAGCTTCTTGACCAAAAGAACTATGAGGGTGGTCCTGGAGGGGGAATCCTCTGAGGAGGCTGCAGTCGAGTTGGGAGTGCCCTAAGGTACAGTCTTAGGCCCATTGTTGTTCCTGTGCCACATTAATGACCTTGCTACTGTGACATCAAAAGTACGCCTGTTCGCAGATGACTGCCTGCTACCAAGAAATACGCTCCTTCCAAGACCACCTCAGCCTCTGAGTAGACCTCCACAGACTGAGAGTGTTGGTCAACGACTGGGGCCTGAGGTTTAACGCACACAAAAGTGCACGTCCTTCCAATCAAGGCCACGTCTTCCTACTTCTACACAATCTGTGGAGAGGTACTGAAGCATGTAGTACACCACAATCCATACCTTGGGCATCCTCATCTCCTCGGACCTGAAATGGTCAACCCACATCAACAATATCTGTAAGAGAGCTCAGTGGGTCGGTGCTTGGATTCCTGAGATGTAACCTAGGGAACTGCCCCCAGGAGTGTTGCCGACTGGCCTACATCACTCTTGTCCGATCAACGCTGGAGTACAGCACAACCATTTGGGATCCGTACTTAACCCTTTCACCGCCATGGGCGCTTTTTGGCGACGACTTGGCAGATCGCCATGGGCGCCTTTTGGCGACAAAGTAGGGTGACCTAACTCCCGATACTCTCACGATCCTAGTTCATGAGATAAAAAGCCAGCAATAAACGTCATAGTTGGGGGATGGTCTGGCTCATGCTCACAGCCATTTGCTTTGTCAGAACACTATTCAGTTCAGTGTTTTATTGACTTTATTCCGATTGTGTTTTCCATTCACTATGACGTCACCACCAAGCACTTTACGTACTTGACCTTGCCGTACATTTACCACAGATCAAGTGCTGGGAATATTGAATAGACAGTTGGTTGTTCCTAATACAGATGAAGAAGACCCAGACAGCCACGAGTAAAGAACGATAGTGATGGCTTGACCGAATTATTCCAACGTGAAGCGTTGGACCGTTGCCAACTTGTTATGACAGGCTGATAAGACGCCCACTTACTACCCTACCGCGTGTGCCCCAGTGTTTTTGCGTTGAGCCAGCCAACACTGACTGACTGTTCACTAACTCTATGTGAGGGAGCCAACTAAGACTTTAGGCAACAAACTTCACACACACGCTGTGGGCCACTCTCGCTGGTCGAGGTTGAAGGGGGCGTGGCCAACTACACGTGAGAGGCGAGTATCACAGACGTCTTTCGAGTGGGTGTACAGCTGATCAACTGAATGACAAGGGTTCAGAGACCAACAGGCACATGAATGACTTTGTGTTCATAAAAAAAAAATATATATATATATTACTGTTGAGAGTGAAAGGGACGTGTGTGTGTGTGTGTGTGTGTGTGTGTGTGTGTGTGTGTGTGTGTGTGTGTGTGTGTGTGTGTGTGTGTGTGTGTGTGTGTGTGTGTGTGTGTGTGTGTGTGTGTGTGTGTGTGTGTGTGTGTGTGTTCCTTTTTTCTTTCTTACATGTGTACCAGTTAGGCATAAGAATGTGTGTGTGTGTGTGTGTGTGTGTGTGTGTGTGTGTGTGTGTGTTTCCTGCTATTGGAGTAGTTGTATTTTGTGGCTGTTTCATGCACTTTTCTGTTGGAAATACCATACTTTCTGGTCTTCAGTTGTGAGTGGAGTTTTTTTCCTCCATTGTTGAGAGTTTGTTGGCATTCTTTCTGTATTTTTTACGCTTAGAAGAAATAAACATTCTTTTTTTTATTTTGCATTTTTTTTTCACTTGAAATCACTAAAAAATTGAAATTGTTGTTTGACTTACCATTACTAACATGTTACGATATAATAAAAGTACAGTGTATCTCCTCCATTTTACAAAAAATAGCATGAGATTTGGTTGTTTAGTTCCAGAGATATCCGCGTTTCACATATGCTGGTATACAATAAGAGCTTTTTTGAAAAAAAATGGCTGGCGATGGGGATTTATGCAAAATAGAATGTCTGGCGGTGAAAGGGTAATCTGCCCCATAGCATTTACGGACTGCGAGACCACAAACATCGTTACTCGCCATGCTATCAATAACACCAAGGGCTACAGGATTCCAGACGGCACTTCAGAGCAGTACAGATGCTCCTTCTTTGTAAAGACCATCAAGGACTGTAACCACCTGGAAGAAACAACAGTCCAGGCCAGTACTGTCGCCACATTCACAGCAGCGGTGGGCAGTTCTGCAGCCCTCCACTAAACCCAAGCTGCACATTATTAGGCTAGGTAGGTGGGGAAAGGGTGGGGGTGGGGTCCTTTTTTTGTGGGCTTGACACTACCTTCTGTAGGGTCAGGGCCAATAAGATAGATAAGATAATGTTGCTTATAGCCCAGCCGACTGCAAAGGGCCATATCAGGGCTGTCACCGCGTTAAAATCAACTTACAAGTCATTCATTCACACAATTCTTTACAATACATCATCTAAAAACTCAACCAAAACTTTGTTTAAAATATTTCCACTGTAAAATGTCAGATCCGATGAAAAATGTTAACCTCTTTTCAAGAACGCAAAGATCGTGTCAGGCGGAACATCTCTGAACAATGTTTTCATGGAATCTGCTGTAAAATGTTTGTGTCTCACATTGTGCAAGTCCCAACATTCTAAAAGAATATGTTTCACTGTGAGTGGCACATGACTCGGAATGCACCACGGAACTTCTTCACTCTTTAAAAGGTATGAATGGGTAAAATACAAATGGCCGGTGTGCAGCCGGCATAGAACTGTTTCTTCTTTACGACCACCAGACGAAGATGAGAGGAACTCCTTAAGGGTTTGGGGCGGATCTGAAAGAGTTTGTTTTCCCTCTGTGTATTCCAATCCTCCTGCCAGAGGTCTCTGACATAATCGTTAATTTGGGGTTTCAGATCTAAGCAGGGGATAGGTGTGTTTGATAGTTAATGTACAGGCTTGCATGTATGAGTAAAGTGAAAAGTAGTAGCCATCCGGCAGCTCCACGCCTAGCTAGTCCTTAAAGGAAGAAAAAATTTCTTTCTTTTTTTTTTTTTTTTTTTTTTTTTTTTGTGCTCTCCCTGTTTTCCGTCGCAATATAATCAAGCTGATTCAGCGACGTATACCGCCAGATCCAGGTCCAGATGTACCTGATAATTGAAAGGCTAGGGCCTGCTGGTGATATGTATGTTTTTGCATATTGATCTGCTTACAGGAACGTATTTATGTCAACTATATAGAAATTTCACTAACTAATTTCATATTTGCTAAAATGGGTAATAATTTCCTTTTAGTACCCCCCCCCCCCCCCCCTCCCCTTTCATGATGTCATTATTTTAACAAAATTGGAAATGAAATGAGGCAGGGAACAGTAAACAATAAACAGTAAACAAGTGGGGTAGTTTTTGCTCCCATAAGGAAACCTAAACACAGAGTTACTTTTATTCAAGACTGGCAGAGCCTTTTGAACTTGAATAAAGTCAGACAAATACAAAGACGAACAATCTAATAGTGGGAGGAAAACAAGCGCAGGCCAACAACTAAATTGTCTCATAGTAATGACTTGGCAAAACGTTGAACTTAAGGAGGGGGGGAGCGGACGAAAGGCCTCAGAGCAGGCAATACAAATATATCTGCCTTTAAAAGGGATTGCGATGGTTCCCTTATGCAGCAGTGTGAAGAGTTTTCATATCTGTAATATATTTCTTAATTTCATGTTCCCAGTTTTTACATCTTCATCTTCAAACCTCCTGCCCCTCCCCCCCCCCCCCCCCCCTCCTTAAGTTCAACGTTTTTGCCAAGTCATTACTATGAAGACAATTTAGTTGTTGGCCTGCGCTTGTTTTGCCCCCACTATTAGATTGTTCGTCTTTGTATTTGTCCGACTTTATTCAAGTTTAAAAGGCTGTGCCAGTCTTGAATAAAAAATACTCTGTGTTTGGTTTCCTTATGGGAGCAAAAACTAACCCACTTGTTTACTGTCATTATTTTTAATTTTGACTAAAGTTAACATTACTTTTGCAATCCCAATTCTATGCAATGGTGATCATATGTCATTGCATCCAAAACTTTGTTAAAAAACTTTCCACTGTAAAATCTCAGATCCGATGAAAAATGTTAACCTCTTTCAAGAACTCAAAGATCGCGTCAGGCGGAACATCTCTGAACAAGGTTTTCATGGAATCTGCTGTAAAAAATGTTTGTGTCTCACATCGTGCAAATCCCAACACTCTAAAAGAATATGTTTCATTGTGAGTGGCACATGACATGGAATGCACCACGGAGCTTCTTCACTCTTTAAAAGGTAGGAATGGGTAAAATACGAATGGCCGGTGTGCAGCCGGCATAGAACTGTTTCTTCTTTACGACCACCAGACGAAGATGGGAGGAACTCTCTTTAGGTTTGGACGGATCTGAAAGAGTTTGTTATCCGTCTGTGTATTCCAATCCTCCTGCCAGAGGTCTTTACATAATCGTTAATTTTGGGTTTCAAATCTGAGCAGGGGATAGGTGTGTTTGACAGTTTCTCTCGTACGGCATTCTTGGCCAAACGATCCACCATTTCGTTCCCTCCGATGCCAACATGACCAGGAACCCAAGCCAAAAGAATGTTGTAACCCTCCGCTGTCAACTTGGTAAAAAAGTTAAAAAAAAAAAGTGTAAAAGTTCGGGGTGCTGAAGGTTGCGGCCAGCTATGGCCTCCAAAGCTGACAGTGAATCCGACAAAACCAGAAAGTCCCTCTTCGTAGATTGGGAGATTATCTGTAGTGCCAGAACCAGAGCTGTAACTTCAGCAGAGTAAGCAGAAGCGTCTGAAGGAATATGTTCTAACAGTATTTGAGAAGGAGCACCAGGGCAGTAGGCTGCACAGGCACTCCATCTTCAGACTTGGAACCGTCAGTGAAAATTTTCTGATAGGGATGAGAATTTCGAACAGAGGTCAGCATACAAAGCCTTGTATGCTAGAGAGCTGGTGGACTCTTTGCGAAAAGCTGCAAGAGATCAAAACGAATCTCTGGTGTGAAAAAGGTCCACGGAGGTTGATCCGGAAACTTGGAAAAATCAGACACAACTCCTAGGTCTAGACCTGCATTCCGTGCGTGAGGCTGCATACGAAGACCAAACGGCGGAATACAGTTAGGGTTGTTGTCAAATTTGCTTTGAAACTGAGGGTCAAAGACACAGTCATAGGCAGGGTTTTCAGGTTCGGAGAACAGTCTGACGTAGTAATTCAAAGACAGTTTCAGCCTGCGGTTGGACAGTGAAGGTTCACCTGCCTCTGCGTACAGGCTGTACACAGGGGTGGTGCGGAATGCTCCAAGACAGAGACGAAGCCCTTGATGGTGGATAGGGTCCAAGAGTTTTAGATACGACGGTCTGGCAGAGCCGTACACAGCACAACCATAGTCCAGTTTGGAACGGACCAAGGCTCTGTAGAGGTGCAGCAAAGTTTTCTTATCAGCGCCCCAGTCAGTGTGTGCTACGACCCGCAGAATATTCAGAGCTTTCTGGCAAGAGGTTTTGAGGTGTTTAATGTGGCTGAGAAAGTTGAGTTTTTGGTCGAAAATAACTCCAAGGAATTTGGCCTCTGTGACAGCTGGAATGGGAGATTTCCCTATTTTGATTTCAGGATCTGGAAAAAAACTGACGAAAATTATGGAAGTGAATGCACTGTGTCTTCGTAGGAGAGAAAGTGAAGCCGTTTTCATCCGCCCACTGATGAATTTTATCCACACAAAGCTGGAGCCTGCGCTGGACACTCGGGTACAGGCTTCCAGTTGCATAGATAGACAGCAAAATCATCCACAAACAATGAGCAGTCTGAACCCTGCTGCTGAACTGACTTGACAATGTTGTTAATCTTGATGCTGAATAGGGCCGGAGACAGTATGCTCCCTTGTGGAACACCCAACTCCTGCTCATGAACATCAGAGAGAGTGGTGCCAACCCGGACCTGAAACTGTCGGTCTGCCAAAAAAATTTTGAATGAAAAGTGGAAGATGACCCCGAAAACCAAGATCATGGAGATCATGAAGAATTCCAGCTTTCCAGGTGGTATCGTAGGCTTTCTCCAAGTCGAAAGAATATAGCCACTGCGTGGTGTTTGTTCAGAAAGGCGTTCCGAAGCGTAGATTCCAGACGGATCAAATGGTCCACTGTAGTTCGATGTTTACGGAAACCACACTGTTCTTTCGCCAAAAGGCCGTCGGTTTCAAGTTTCCACATGAGTCTAGCATTGACCATTTTCTCCATCAATTTACAGACACAGCTGGTCAAAGCTATTGGACGGTAGTTTGACGGGTTGGAGAGATCTTTTCCAGGTTTGGGAATAGGAATGATGAGGGCTTTTCGCCAAGATGGTGGAAAGAATCCAGTAGTCCATACATGGTTGTATACATGTAGCAGGATGTGCAGACCTTTTTGCGGAAGATGTTTCAAAAGTTTATAATGGATTTCATCTATACCCGGAGAGGAATCGTTGCAAGAAAGTAAGGCGGATTTCAATTCATTTTAAAGTGTGAAAGGAAGATTGTAGTCTTCCATGTTGTCTGACGAAAAGTTGCAGGGTGATTTTTCTTTAAGGGCTTTGTTTTTTGACAAAACTGGCTGACTTGTTAGAAGAGGAGGAATCTTTTCAATGGTTGAAGCAAGCAGATTAGCAACTGCTTTTTTCTCTGTTATAAAGAGATCAGAAAACTTGAGGTGGTTCACAGTGGGGCAGGTGTTCTTCCCTTTAATTTTCTTGATGATTTTCCACACTTTTTTCTTCGATGTTTTGGATGTGAGACTTGAGCAAAACTGTCTCCAAGATAATCGCTTACTGGTCTTATATATGTGTTTCGATTTGGCCCTCAGTTTCTGATGCGCTCGGACGTTGGGCATCGAGGGTCTGCAAGAGACCCTACGTTGAGCTCTTTTACGGGTTTTGTTAATTTCTTTGCACTCAGAATTGAACCAAGGAACTTTTGGCATTAGGGGCTTCTTGGAAGATGTCTGGATGGTTGACTTTGCGCAATTCAGTATGAAATCTGAAAGACTTCCTGCCGGATCGTCACTTTGCAGGATCTTGTCCTCTTCCAGATCCATAAGAAACTTAGTGGCAAAAGAGTCCCAATCTGCTTTGTTGAAATTGAGGCGTTCTGGCAAAGACTCGCTCTCTGCATTTGTACACCGAAGCAACACAGGAAAGTGGTCACTACCATGCAGGTCCTCATCAACCTCCCAAACAAAATCCAAAAACAAAGATGGATCACAGACAGAAAGATCCAGACAAGATGTGGTGCCATTAGCGGAGTGAAAGTAAGTTGGTGATTTCCTGTTCAAGACACACAGATCAAGCTCCGAAAACACTCCTCTAAAAGCAGACCCCGTGGTGAAGAGATCTCTCACTTCCCCATAGAGGAGAGTGGCCGTTCAGATCACCCAACAGCAGGAAGGGTCGAGGAAGCTGCTCCAAGAGTGAAATGAGGTCCTGTGTTTGGTGACGCAGATGTTTGGAGATAAAGTACAAACTACAGACAGTAACTGTTTTGTGGAGAGTAACCCGAGCTGCCACTGCCTGAAGCGGAGTCTGCAGAGCAACTGGGCTGTACAGAACAGAGTTGTGAATGAACAAGGCAACTCCACCAGAAGCACCATGTTCAACAGACTGTGCAGGTAGATTTAAAAAACTGTAGCCAGAAAGTGAAAAATTTTTGTCAGACTTGAGAAGAGTTTCTTGGAGGGCAATTAGCATCGGCCTGGCCTCACGGCACAACAGCTGCAATTCTTCATAATTGGAAGACAGTCCCCTGATATTCCAATGTATGATTAAAATCCATTGTGGATGAGTCCATCATAAATGAAATATGGTGTTGGCGTTTTCTTTTTAGGTGGCGACTTGGTCTTTCCTCCAGAACCGCCAGCTCCCTTGTTGACAGCTGTAGGGTGCCCTTTGGAGGATTTTGAGGGGGTGGTCTTGTCTTGTACTTCAAAGACTTCCACTCTCTGCCGCTCTGAAGTGCCTGTAGGTCTTTTGCCCCTGGTGGTCTGGGGGCGGGAGTAGGCTTTGAAGACTGACTCGTATCTGAAGGCGACGACTGCTGGGGTTCATCGCATGCAGTGTTCTGCCTGAGGCTACAGACTTGGTT